>JAOEHY010015417.1:0-20337 GCA_025447955.1 Psilopsiagon aurifrons
CTCCCACCCCCAATTCTACTTTTGGATCTCAGTTTCAGTTTTCAGGACTGAGAGTTATAAAAATACTTGCAAAGAAAGAAGCTGACTGGGAGACCAGCCTGGACTCCCTCCTTCCTCATCAAATCCTGTTTTTCAGAGGTCTGCATTGTCAGGCTCACCAGAGAGGTTTGCCTCCGGTGCTGATGTATTCCTTGCAAACAAAACAAGCTTGCAGCAGCACGTTGCTGAATAAGCTAGATTGCAATGACACAGGAGAATTAGTGCCTACTGAAGGGAGACAACTTGTGGAGATAGTTTCAGGAATGCTTCCAGCACAAGCAGCCATCCACATGTCTAAAACAGCACAGCTCAAACAACTTGGTCCCATACTGCTACATGTCAAGCCATCTTCAGCAGACCACATTTACATTCTTTGCTCATGTGAAGTAAAAATTCATGAATCTCTGCTGCTACTGCAACTCCCCAGTGAAAGCAGATTTTTGCCTTCCGAACTCTTCTCCCTCTCCTCCTCCTCTGTTGCCCTGAATTAGCCCTAGTAACCTGCCCCGCATTTCAAACACCTGTTTGCATTTTGTGCAATGATGTGACTGTTTACTTTCCTTCATTGCATTTTATTTGCCTTTATTTAATGATTAAAGCAAAACAAAACAGTTGTAGCAGGTTTTAAGTGCCTCCTTCAGCAAAGAACAGAGCTTGCAGTAAGTATGATCTGGTGGCATGATACTCCTGCCTCTGCCAGCACCAAAGCTGGGCCACTCTGGGCTGCTCCCATGCTAAGCCCTGCAAATGTGACTTGGTATGATGCTCTCTGCCCTACCCAGCCTGCTTTTATCTGCAAATACATCTACATTATTTTGAAAACAACATTTTAATTGACAATAAAATGGAGGTTTTTCAGGTTTAGTCCTCTTATTTGTTTGGGGTAACCACAGTAGTCTTCTTATGAAGTAACACTAATCTGAGCTCTGTAGCAACAGGATGTTCCCACTGCAATAAAAAAGAGTGGTGGCTAAAATCCACTTCTGCTGCATTGCCAGTTGGAAGGGTAGCAGGAGGTGCAGCTATATTATGCTGCTTTAAAGGTTATAAAGCTCCTCTTTCTCTTGACAGTGCCAGTGTTTGCCTTTCTGACTAAATGACTGACTGAGCAAAGCTGCTTTGCTCCTAGGGGGAATGTAAGTCACCCAATGAAACAATTGTTTACAGCAGTAAGATTATAAAGGTTGTTTGTGTTTGGTTTTAAAATGAATATGTACTTGTCTTGATTGCCTTACTGGGCAAGAAAAGTTTTCTAATCGGTTCAATGAAAATCTTGATTGGTACAGAACCAGCGTTGGAGCTGCCTTGTAACAAGATACGGTGTCCCCCAAAAGGATTTAATAGAGGCACCTGTGATCAAAAGAAGAGGCAATTTAGGCGGTAGCTGGGAGAAGAGAATGCCCCATTTTTCAGTCCAAGTCACCTTTACCATCCTTTGAAAGCAGCAACTGGTGTCACATTCCTAAATCTGCTTTGCAGTTTGCTGATTTCAAGGAACTCCCAGCTGACATCTGTGTCCATCTAACCTTGAAGTTAGTCAGGCTGCGATTAAAGATGAAATACTGTAACATGGCTGAACAAATCTCATACTGAAAGGAGTTCCACTATCACCCTGGTTTCTTTGCAGCTCTGGAGAGGATCTGTAGCCTCTTCTCTTCACTGTTTTGGCAAGGAGCAGGGAAGTAGGAGCACTTCTCTGCTTCTGCAGATCTCGCATAGCCTGAGGTTGGGTTTACCTTCCGCAGGGTAAGGTAGCATTCCAGAAAAGGTAAGGTGGGACAGTCCCTCATTGCAGCTGAGGTGCTTGTGGCAAGGTGTAAGCCTGATACAGCTACAGCCAGTGTCTGTGATATCAGTGTATGTGGTCAGGAGACTTTCTGGCAAAGCATTTTCACAAAAGTATTGTAAAAAATTGAGATGATGGACACTTCATGACAGACTGTAGCGACAGGACAAGGGGGAATGGGTTTAAACATAAAGAGGGGAAGTTAAGGTTAGATATAAGGAAGAAGTTCTTTACTGTGAGAGTAGTGAGGAACCGGAACAGGTTGCCCAAGGATGTTGCGAATGCTCCATCCCTGGAAGTGTTCAAGGCCTGGTTGGAAACAGTCTTGGGTGACATGGTTTAGTGTGAGGTGTCTGTGCCCATGGCAGGAGAGTTGGAACTAGGTGATCTTAAGGTCCTTCCCAACCCTAACTATTCTATGATTCTATGACAAATATACTCATTTTAAACAAATTCCTTCACGGAAGGAATGGGCTGAGGCAATAAATAAATAAGGAAACACAACGCAATTCTCAATGTTAAGTAACAAGAAATATGAAAATCAACTTCATAATTCCTATTTTATAATTACAGGATTACAGATTGGTTGAGGCTGGAAGGCACTTCTAAGAGGAGGAGAACCTCCCTTGTACAATACTCGTGCTCAGGCAGGGCCACTGAGAGCTGACTGCTCAAGTCTATGCTCAGACATCTTTGGATATTTCCAAGAGTGGAGACTCCACAGTCTCCCTGGTCAATCTGTGAGAGGACACAGTCCAAGCTCTCTCAGTCTTTTCTCACAGGAGAGGTACTGCAGTCCCTCCATCACCTTTGTGGCCCTTCTTTGGACTGTCTCCAGTATGTCCATGCCTCTCTTATACTGGGGAGCCTGAAGATAGACACATCACTCCAGGTGTGGCCTCACCAGTGCTGAGGAGAGGGGAAGTATCATCTCCCTTGACTTGCTGACAGTGCTGGCAATAATCATGATAACTGAAATATTTCACTTGTTTTCACAATTAAAATTATTTTGAAGGATGACACTAAATGACTTTGTAGAAGAAAAACATTTTGCATTTAGTTTTTTCTGATAACTTAGTGAACTCAAATCTGTAAGATCAGAATTGCAACTATGATACTCGTGAATACATGAGATGTGATTTGGAAGGGAGATGTAGTTTGAATGAAAAGGACAGAAATGGTGTGCATTGCCTAATGTTTTTGCAGTCAGAATCCAATACCCTGCTGACCATCACTGCAGCACATCTAAACTATTTCACACACACAATAGTCACCTAATCAATTTATGTGACTTACAACATGTCTGTGAGAGGGAAAGGGGCTCAGTTTCACTCGTATAGTGAGGCATTTATTTGGGAGGAACTACACTTAATATTCTTACGGCATTACATTTTCAGCTGATACTGCATAGCAATGAAAACATTTTACATATAAAAATAAAAACTACATTAGTCAAAATCTGATCTCAACCAGTGAAAAATTAAACAACAGATCTAGCAAGCTGGTGAGTACCATACCATTATAACCAGTTAGCCAGGAGACAAACAAATCACCTGAAGAATGCAGCCTTACACCTAAGTATTGTTATCCTTCCCCTCTGTGCCTGGCTCAGAAAGATTACTTTTCATGTTAACAGAACTGGACTCCAGCTTCCACTTAGATATATTAGGAAAAAAACAGTGAAGGGTGTCACTAGTCCCCTTACGTGTCACTCAGAGTGATGTGAAAGAATCAAGAAAAGGACAATTTCTGAGAGCAACTCCCTCCAGTGCTGCTTTATCTCAGGGGATTGCTGATCCCATGGCTACCTGGATGCTTTCTGTAGAGAGGTCCAGCTTATATTTTGCACTGAATCTTATTTGGAAATGTGAGCTGTGGTCCCCAGAGGGCAACAGCTGTAGCACAAACAAGACACAGTCCCTTTGGGCTATGGGGTATAGATATCTAGGCCTGCTTATGCTGCAGCTTCAGTCATGGGTGCACCTGATGAATCTTTTTTCTTTTCCCCTCACTTAGAAAAAGTAATTCTGTAATCTTATCTTATTCATTATGCATGTGCAACATCAAACTACCAGAAGTCAGTACTGGTCAGGTGGTTAAGAGCTGGTAAACACCTGCTGAACACAACTGAAAATGGCCTCTAAAGGCAAGCATGTAGCAACTGTAACAACAAAAAAGGTCTATGCTCTTCATTCTGCTTTTCAGCGTGTCCTTCCCACACCAGTCCCAGCTTTAACTGAGAAGAAAAGCATTAAAACTACACAGATGTGGAAACGTTGCTAATCATTTGAGTTTGACACCCTTGTATTTAGTATTCAATTGCTTAATGAAGTGTAAAGATGACTTTGGACCATCTGTGATTCCAATCTTATCTATGTCCACATTCATATCCTTATCTAATCTTTCAAAGCTAATCCACCTACAACAAATGTGCAGACCTGAGTGATGATGCAACATGGAGAAAGTAAGACTTCCAGATAGTCAGATCTCTGCACAGAATCCATTTTTCACCTGAAGAATGGCATTTTATGAGTCCTGTTATCTCAAAGCACACATCTACAAGCAAGCACTGAAGCAAAAGTTTTCTCCCCACCCATGAAGCTCTCCAGCTATGCTTTCCCACTGCTCTTCAAAATAATTTGCAAAACAAGCTGCATATTATGTTTAGTAGGTAGAACATTTGTTTATTTCTTTTTCTAAATTACAGTATTTTCCAGTCCAATTCTTTGAGCAGGCCCTGTATAGGGACCCAGGAAATTCTACCTAATGGTACTCCTAGAAAAGCCACCAGCTGTTGGCAGCCATCCTTCAAGTCTGAATGTAGGCCTAAATACATTTACCAGGATCAAGTGCATGCATATACCAAATGAACACAATGCATTTATTTCTTCATTGGACTTTGTATATAAAAACAAATTAAAATGTCATGGGATTCTTATTTGGCATTGGTCTTGAGCCCACTGTGGGCATGGATCTGAGCAACCATGCTTGCATCCTGATCTGACTTCCCACTGTTAAGAACTGGAAACTACCATAATGATAAAAGAAAGTCTGTAAAATACCTACCAGAAAAGCTTATCTCTAACAAAAACCTAGCACTACTATAACCATGACAAAGGTTTCCTGTACTAGTGAGGAGACACAAACTTCCCCTAGTGGCTCTTTTCTTTCTCCTTGCAGAACTTCATCTGCTGGAAGTTATGCTTAGGGCTACTTTGTTAAATCGCTGTACACAGATATAACTACTGTGTTTTCCTGTTTTCTCCTCTAGACCAATTTTCTCATCTAGACCATTCTATAAGCTACAGTCTGCAAACTACTGCAGAAAATCAAGTAAAATATATCTTCCTGTTTACTCTACAGTGAAGGGGAACTCCCAAATCTCACAAAAAGTAGTATCAGCAGAAAGCGCAAAAGTGTATTTGAAGTCCAAGATGTCATCAAAAGGACAAAGATGATGTTCAAGATGTGCTATGCAAACCAGTTCAGTTTCTTCATTGTGCACTTCCAAATCAGTAATAAATAAACTGAATAAATATATGATAATGGGACCAATAAAAGCTTATTGGTTGAAAAAATGCAGAAAAGTAGTTTTAATATAGAAATTGGAGAAACTACAGTCATTAGTTTAAACTTCCCATGGGCTCAAGTTAAGCCTAAAAGCCCCACAAATTCATGTGTAAATCTATAGAGTGAAAAAGCCAAATGATCAGTAAGAACCATCAGCTAATAAAACATACCAGGTCAGACAAACCTGATACCCAAACCCACTGTAATTGCATGTGTGCTATATAAAGGCATTCTAGTGCATGTAACGCTTATTGATTTTAGAAAAGCACTTGGTATGACACTGAATTAAAAAAATTCTGGCATTTTGTGCATGATACAAGGAAATAAAATGGGCGAAAAGGAGACAGGTCAATATGGAGGAAAACAGTGATGTATCTCTGCATCCCCAGAGGGCAGAGCTGCTACTGGAACAGAGGCCCTTCTCTCAACCCATTTTCTACTGCCAAGATCTGGGTGAGGAAGCAATCAGAAAATGCACTTGTTCTTCCCCAAAAACATCTCCTTTATGTTTGAGAGGAAAATGGCTGATGATTAATTACAAAGAGTGTATTTGGAATCAGAATTTTTCTTAATTTGTTTGTCTCTTGGCACACAGATACTTCTGGGAAGTGCAGCCTAGGAGCAGGAATTACACTCTGAAATATTTTTCACATTCAGAAAGTTCCACAACGACAAGCATGACAGTTCTTCCCAGTTGTCTCTGGAGATCAAATTCTATATTATTTTGTTTAAAGAATCCCACGAAATGGGTGGATTCTCAAAGAAGAGTGTTCTGTTATTTCTATAAAAACTATGATGCTTCCTGGAATCTTTGGTTCACCTTATGGGTTGCAGTGAAACCAAAAAGCACCAGTTTCAGGACAGTCTGCAGGGCAGAGCTGTGAAGCATGAAAGCCTTTGGAAACATCCTTCTCCAGTTCTCCAGCCTGCTCGATAAGACATCAAGTAGCAGCACGAATGGGAGTGACTTACCATGAGATTATGGTGATTTTCAGACAAAGCTGGCAGCTTCTTCTTGAAGGTTTGGGTGCACAGAAAACAAATGCTCTATGTAAAATGAACAAGAAGTCCATTTTGCTCCAGCTGAAGATTTTCAGAGCCAAGATGACTCAAATCTATTCCCCTAAATGGCAGAGCTTTTTCTCTTTTATCTAAGGATACAAGCACTTCTGCTGCATGGTGAATTCCATGTAGCAAGATCTAACCCCTTTTCACCTTCTTCCTTGCAAGGCCCCTGCAGGCTTCAATTTCTGCAAACAAAAAGGTGTTGAGATGACTTTCCCCAAAGATAAAAGTATGTCAGCATGTGGTTACAGCAACTCAAACTGAAAGAAAGCTTTGAACTTTCCCCTAGGAGAGCCCCTAGCAAGGGAAGAAAAACATTATCAAGAGATGGAACTTCTGTCAGGGGCAGTTCCCTCCTACTAAAGTGAAACTAGTGCTGTCCTCCTCCAAACAGGCCACCAATCCCATTTTAAAGGATCTAGTACAAAACCCAAAGATGTATTTCTTACTTATATCTAGTGACTCTTCCTCAGCTGGTGCTCTTGAAAGCTGTTTCTGGAAGAGAAGATTGAGTATAAATTCTTGTCAGACATGCACTTACTGCTGGTTAGATTCAGGTCTGCACATTTTAGATGTGAGTTAGGAGCTGACTGTGGGGTTTTGTACATTTGAATGGTAAAATGAGCACCAAGACACAGTGCTGTGGGAAAGGCTATGTGGTTCTGGTATGGTTCTGTGCCACCCAGTCGTAGCTGTACATCACTTGTTTCAGTAGTCGCTCTTATGGCACAGGGAGGACCAAATATCATGGCACTAAGGATACTCCTCCTAGATAATTTTCTTGTTCCTTTCTGATAACTGCTACTTTCCTTTACCCTCTTTGTTAGGTTAAAACGAGACTTTTCACCTTACCAGCATTTTTACCTGCCTGCTGGAAGAATTCCTTCTGCTTCAGGAGCACAGGGTTGAGAACTCTGCTCATGTCTTTGGGGTGCTGGCAGGGCACTTGGACAACCATGAAGACTGGCTTCTGACCAGAGCCCACAAAGACTTGTTCTCCTTCCCCTCAAATGCATTTGAGAAAGGGACATACGTGAAACTTTGTTGGTGAAAGAGAAAGGAACACCCATGAAACAAAAGGGAAAACTGTGGCTAATGGTGTAGTGTTAAATAAGAATGGGTGAACTCATAAAGTGAGCTTTCCTCACTGCCAAGAGAAGTGGGTAAACTCTTCTCTGCATTTACTATGTTGTCTCAACACCAAGGGTTTTCTCTCCTGTGTGCCTTAACAATTTCAAAATAAAATCACCTATTTCTTTTTCCTCAGAGAAGAAATTTTTGTGGGCTATTAAAGAAAGTTGCAGCTCTGTCCACTAAGACTAGACACACAGATGGTGTCATCAGATAGAGTGCAACATCACCACCAGGTAGAGTAAGAGTTCTACTTAATCTAAAGCAAATTGTTGAGGATAGTTTTCTAACTGAAGTAGTTACAAAAAGCATACTCTAAAACCCCCTGTCACATCTCAGCCAGCTAATTAGAAGCACTGACAAGCCATGATATTTTAACTTACAAAGAAAGTAAAGAATTTCTTTAACTTCCCAACTCTAAGATTTGCTGAACATACTTTCTGAAAATCCCTGTTGGACCATGTAGAAAAACTGCTGAAGTTTACTGGTCACCTGACTAGGATGAGGAACACTAAATGCAATGACTACCAGCTTTTGCTGGCAAAAAAACCAACTTGCTAAAGAAATTTTGTTTTCTTGGATAACAGACAAGAATGGCTGAAAAAGTAGACTATGATAGTAACAGAAATCTAGTATCACATGTGCATTCTCAAAAGTAATGACCATATTTACCTTAAACTCATGCCTTTGAGTGCTACCAGTCTTCTGACCATTATGAGTAACAGTCCATCCAAACTTACCCATCTGAGTTCATAAATACTAGGAAAAGATAAATTATTAAAAACAAAACCAAATCTTTTTTGAAGTTTAGGAAAGCTTCATTAAGAAACCTCATCCCCTTCTAACTCCATGTGTTCTCAATGTGGCTTTACATGATCTACTACTTGAGTCTACCCTTGAAAGCATATAATGGCAGGTGGGAAAGTATAGCAGTGTTATTGAGAAAAAAATAGTGCTATGAACAGAAGGAATTTGTATGAAGCATCACAATACCCTATAATAGTTTTTATGTTCTGTGCGGTTGTTTTTCTGTCATCTTGTAAAAGGTACTTCAGGACTATAATTCTCTGTGTGAATTCTCTCCAAATAACTGTTATTTGGTTACTATCATTGTTGGTGTTTCAATTGTATTATACCCATTCTCAATGAGTGCTTTGGAACTTTAGGATACAGGGGTTACAATAACTTCAATATAGAGGTTCTTTAGTTTTTTTAAAAAAATTACTATGAATTCCATGAAGTCAGTGAGTCTAGAAAACACTAATAACCATGTTTTCTTGGTTTACAGTTTAACATTCCTTTTCCCCTCCTCTGACATCCATACAAAGAAGTTCATTATGCTGAATCCCCTGCAGCTAATTTATAGACCTACTGAATATTCTGCAGCGAAGAAAAACAAGCTTTGTTAAGGAGATTATGGCTCTGGTGTTTTAACAATTGGAATTTTTTGCTGCAAATAAATCTTAATTGGATGTAACATTAAATGCAAAAGCTTTGATCACTGAAAACAGAAGTGCATGTAATAAAAATGTTGGGAAAGAACAAGAGCTGAAAATGGAACAAAAATGTGCCTTCTAAATTGTCCAAAGTTTTGCTACAAATTTCTATAGGAGCGAATCTCTAATTGTAAGTAAGTGCTAAGAAAACTCAAATTTAGCAAGACCTTTCTTTTCCAGTAACTTAATTTTCTGAGTACCACTCATACAAGTGTTCCTTTTTTATCAGTGCGGCTCTGCTGAATTAATGTTAAAGACTAATACCATACTTAGAGCAGCAAAGGCTCTTCCACATACACTCTACCACTAGGGTACACACCCCCATCATAGACAAAATACAAAACTAGGGGAAGACAGTTTTTGAATACCAGCACCAAATTCAGTGGGAAGCAGTCAGTGCTTAACATTTCAGAGGGCAGGAAACACCAAAAAGCTTTCAGTTATCTAAATATGCTCTACATCAGATCTCCTATTTTAGAGACTCACTCTGCAGTGAAATCCAGTATTGCTACTTTTTGCTCTCAGAGTTTCAGTGGTTTGTAAGTCAGAAGCATTGATTTTACATCAACTCCAATACAAAAACCCAAGAATAATAATTCGGGCAAAGTTGACTACTCATAAGAAATAATCCATCTTCTTTGTCACAGCAATGACCCAAAACCACCTGATTTGATGAGTTGGTGTGCTGTGAAGGCTGAGGCTCCCTGGGGGCTCCCTGGTAGTGCTCGTTCTCAGTGCAGGGTTCTAGCAAGTGTTCATACCAAGACCTTAATTCACTTCCAAGGGCTGAAGTTTCCAACTGCCTGCACGCCCAACATTTTTTTACCTGAATGTGGACTAAGATGTTCTGGATACTAAAGGGCCATGTAAAACTGGGACATCTTTGACCCCTAACCTACTTCTAGTTATTCCAGCTTTGAATTTGAGTAGAAAATATGAAAATAATAGTCTTGATAAAAGGGAGATGCTAAGAACCCAAGAAATTCAGCAGTGTTTGCTGTGTTATCAATGTTAAAATTAACTTTTCCTAAGAAGCAAATCACCTGATCACAGAATCATAGAACGATTCTGGATTTGGTTTGGAAGGGACTTTAAAGCTCATCTTGTTCCAACCCCCCTGCCATGGGCAAGGACACCTTCCACTGGACCAGGTTGCTCAAAGCCCCATCCAGCCTGGCCATGAACACTTGCAGAGATTGGGCATCCTTCCAGGGTGGGAAATCTTTCCTTCCCTGCACACCTCTAAATGTCTTTTATCATTCAAACAAAAATTCAGGGAGGCACTCACTGAATGAACTGCAGGAAAAGTTTCGGCACCAAACGTGTGCTGAAATGCAGAAAGGAGGCAGGTATGAGAAATCCAAATCATCGAAAAATCCTGCTTTTAGCAAAACTCAGCTTATATTTTAAGCCTACTTACCACAGTGGCATTTTCTGTTTAGCATGGGTTATGCCACTATCTTCTCTTTATTTAGGCAGATTGTTTAATAACTAGGTTTATGTGTGTGCTTGTTGATGTCTTGCATTGGTAAAACAACCACAGAATTACCTACGTGCATTTTATGTTCTCTCAAGCAAGTCTTGCAGCCTTCTTACACACAACCTTGGTTCAGCAATTGGGTGAGTATGGGATTTGAATTTGTCTTAAGTGTGTGTACGAACAGTTTTCAGAGAATTCGATCTATTGATTAGCTGACACCAGTTCCTCTGGTGTCAAGAGAAGCTAGCAATAGCCCATTTGATGGGAAGAGCACACTTCTGTTTTCCAGAGACTTCACCCATGTCTTCATTATAGTTTTAGTCCATAGCAGCACATAAAAAAATCAATTCCAATTTCCAACAGGGCTAGTTAATACAGGTTTAAAAAATTCCCAATAAAGCGATGCTGCGACCCTGTTTCTACTGCAAAAAATATTTTGTGTTCATAAAGTCAACTCACTAGCTAACTGCTGTCCTGATGTCTTTTGAGGCTGAAGTGAAATCACATTTGGATTACTTAAAAATGAGGAAGACATATAAAATCAAGCAGCTTAAATTATGGCAATGTATCATGCTTTGAAGTTGCTATTTTCATCTTAGTTTGGGGAAACATTGGTCTCTCTAACAAGAACCGATATTATTTTCTGCCAGAAAACTCTGCAACTCAATTCAGTTATGCTATAGAGAAATCAAAATAAAACCCATAAGAGCATATAATAGAAGTTTTAGAACCCCTCTCCTCATCTGCCAAAAAAGTGTCAGAATTACAGGAGACATTTCATTTTGTCAGCCTTGATTACATGACATGCCTCTTCAGGGCTGTCATTTCTATGACCTGCAATTGAAGTGATTTTAAAACGTTTTCTTGCTATTTGATGTTATTCTGTACATTAGGTCAGGATTTCACAATCTCAAATCCTGCAAGGACAATCACGATAGGAAGGATGGAGGAAGGCTTTCAGTAACTGAAGAGTATCTGCTTCTTCTATGAGTCAGTTATAAAATCAGAGAAATACTATCTTGTATGTGCTGATGTTTACACTGAATTCCTCGCAGAACAAATAAAGGAATTTGTGATCAGTTGTCATCAGATGCATTTGTCATAAATGTACCTAATCCACGTCATAGCAAAATAGGAAAAGATAGATGGTGATTTCATTCAGTGATACATTTTAGCTCAAATACCCAGCTTCACTTTTGATTTTAGCAATCAAACCTGATTTTTACTGAATTTTGATACTGAGATAAAAACATACTTTTCAGGAAATTTTGAGTAATATCAGGACACTGGACATGGACTGAGGGGCTGTCTTCATGGGAGTACAGCATTGTATGAGATGCAGCTGGGTCTCTTTACAGCCACAGTAGGCCTCATGTTAGGGTATGGTGGAGCTTTCCACTTTTAAACCTTGGTCTTTCCACTGCTGAAAACTTGCTTTGTTACATAAAATTAGGGAGGCCTTTTTCTGCCAGTCTCATGTGAACTGGAAAACCCTTTGAATACCAATACCAATGCCATTAAGGCTGAATTTCAGGCCAAAGCCAACAGTGCACACAACTTTTCATAGGCTGGCTGATACAACATATATGAACTGATCAATTCCAAGTGCAAGCCCGATGCCTGCAACTGGACGAACATCACAGAGCGGACAAGGGCTGTGGTGAGAAGATGCTGAGGGCACCCCACCATATTCCGGTTAAGTATTGCAACAGGCTGCCTCGGGAAGTGGTGGGATCACTTTCAGAAGTTCACAAAGCGCGCAGACAAGGCCCTCAGTGACATGGTTCAGCGGTGGTTTCGGCAGTGCTGGGGCACTGGCTGGATCTGAAGCACTGAAAACTCCTTCCCACCTCGTTGGCTCAACGCGGGGCAGGAGCCCCACGGCCGCTGCACGGCCGCTGCACGGCCCCGCTCGCCCCCATACAGTCAGGGCCGCCCTTCCCCATGCGGCGCCGCGCCTGCGCACTAGGGGCGCCCCGGCCGTTGGGCGCGACGGGGGCGGGCGGGCGGCACGCGACAGCCGCCCTCCCTCCGCTGCTCTCACCTCCCTCCGCGGGCGTGCGCGTGCGCAGGGGAGTGCGTGCGTGCGGGAGCGCGCGCAGGCGTTGGGGGGGTGTGTGTGTGGGGGTGTTTTTCTCCTCTCGCCCCTCCCACCGGGCCGGGCCGGGCAGGGGAGGGCGACGGGCGCCGCTGGCCTCGTTGCTGCGCTAGCATGAGGAGGGGTGGCTTCCCCGCCGCCACAGCGCCCTAGTGCTGCTGCCGGGCAGGGAGAGGCGAGGCGAAGAGAGGAGCGGAGCGGAGCGGAGCGGCGGCCGAGAAGAGGCGCCGGGCGGGCCGTGCCGCGCCATGCGGCTGTGCGGGGCGCTGCTGAAGAGCCCCATCCCCAAGCAGATCGAGTACTACTCCCGCTTCTCCCCCTCGCCTCTCTCCATCAAGCAGTTCCTCGACTTCGGTGAGTGGCGGGGCCGGCAGCAGCTGTGAGAGCGGGGTAAGGGGGAGTAGGGGTCGCCTGGCCCTCCCTCGCTCCCGCCGTGCAGGGGTGGCGAGGGCCCAGCCGGGCCGGTGGTGCAGGCCGGTGGATAGGCCTCGTCTCCTCGCCCCGCACCTCGGCGGCGGGGCCCGCTCCTGCGGTGGCCACTGAGTGCGCAGTCACGGCGTGGGGCTGCCCTGCCTGGCCGCGGGAGGTCCCGGCGGCTGGTGGGCTCGTGGTGTGCGCGGCTGCTATGGCAGCCAGCTGTGCCTGATCCTCGGCACCCCGTGGTCAACACCGCCGCTGCGCTGTCTCGGCGTCCTGAAGTGAGGCGAAGCGCCGGGAGGCTTGCCTCTCCTTGGGTTATTCCCAGACAGGGTTTACCGTGGGCAAGAGGGTCACGGTAAGGGCTTCTGACCTGAACTTCTGTGGAGCTCAGCGACTGAGGAGAGAGTAAGCTACAGATCCTGAATATTAAAGTTTTAATCCGTCATGCAGAGATCAGTTTACCTAAACCTCGTGAGTGAACTCTGACAGTACTTGTGTAGGAGGCCCGTTCAAGGAAAATTAATGTGTTTTAGGAAGTGTTGCTGATGAATAAACAGCATTTGTCATGTCAGAAGCACTGAACTGAAACCAGGAATGTCTCGTTTTGCTCTTAGAAAACTGGCATTTTGATCTAAATAATAGTAAACCCATATCTGTGTCAGAGATTATTTGGCTCCTGCCCTATGACACAAGAGTTGTTTAGATTTTATTAGCCTAGGAGTGTTATTTGTAGGGTAAATATAGAGGCTGTGGGTACATCATAAAGCTAAATAGAGTGTTCCTTTATTCCACTATTACAATAAAGGTATGGGACAACAAAAACGAGTCAGCAGTGTTAAGCCAGAAGGTGATTAAAAGTGGAAGCAATTGCACATTTATGGCAATGGTATTAGTGACAGAATGCTGTAAGTGTGGAGATCCAGCACTGGGCTTGCTACCACATCTTGGTGAGACAGGGTGGTCTACTATTGTAAAAGTATGTCATAGCTTGTCCTGTGTTACATTAAAAGGAAAACCTGACTAGAACCCACACTTTCCTTACCTGGTCTCCACTCACATGAGTGAGTTTGTTCTCTTTTTCTCACCCCCTCATTTGCTGCTGTACTTCCTATGCTCTGGCATTTGTACTCCTTTCACCATGTTTGTCTGTATTGGCAAGAACAATGGCCTAATGTTTATTTTAGTCTTGGAAGTAAACAAATAATTTCACCATTTTCTGTTTGAAAGTTTGATTTGTAAATTTTTGCTGGGAAGTATTAATGTTTGTGTAGGTTTTTGGTTGTTACTAGAAGAGTGTAAATATTTCAGTCTTTGTTTTAATGACTCTGGTGTTCTGGCAAAACTTTGCTTTTTGGCAAGAATTTCTGCCATTCCAGGTTGCCTCTGCATTACTACTTGCTTCTGGATGACTCCTTTGTGGCAGCCTTTTAATAATGCTGTTTGCTTTAACATTGTAGTATCTGTTTTATTTTGTGGTTTGAAATGTCTCGTGATTCTCCAGCAAGAAATAGTCTTATTTTATGATTTTAAGCCTGGTTTATGTTAGTGGGAATGAACATAGTAAGAATGGCATGTTACACCTGGCCAGCCCTGTTCTTTGGACATGCTCCAGTCTGTTTTCACTGGATGTTCCTATGGAATCTTGTGTGTGCGTAGGCTATGTATTTAAGTGTAGCCATGTCTTAAGACTGATAGGAAACTATATAGTTGTTGACATTTAAAACCTCCGAAGAAGAAAATGCCTATGATCTAGGCATCTAAGATCACCAGGAGTTTCTAAGATTAGTAGTTCTATGTTGCATCAACCTTATCTTAATGAACCTTATTGGCCTCTTGACATTTCCTTGGGAAAACTCAAGCAGGGAGATTCCAGCAGTTTAATCAAATAGATTAAAACCAATGTAGTTACTTAACTTGTGTGATCCTGGGCATTGACTGCTTTGGGTAATTTCAGGTTCTGTTGCAGACTTCAGAGGCCTTGTGGAGAAATTGGCAGCAAACTGTAAGATGTTCATACAGGACTTTTACCACTTGAGGCTTAGAAAGTCTGGACTTTATGCACAGTGTCAGGGTGCTACATTACTTATACCTGAATTTCCTGAAAAAGAATTTGCTAGTTGCACAGGACACGAGTATTCAAGAGAGCAAATGCACCAAGCATAAGGAGCACAATACTCAAGGTGCAGTTCAGTTGTGTTTACCTAGCCCAATGTTTCATAGGAAGAAGGCCCTGTAGTCAGCTTACGGAGGCTACTTAATGTCTCACTTAGAGATGATATTTTTGTTGAGCTACCTGAATGTAGTGCTTGGGTTACAAAAACAACTATAAATTTTCAACAAATGTAGAAGAGTATAAACCCAAAGGAAATGTGAATAACTGTCTCATGGAAGTCTAATTTTATCTGATGTATGCTTCTTGTATTAAAAGAGGAATTTGCACTTACTGTAATTAAAAATTTTTTTGGAGAAAGCTTATTTTTTTTCCTTCATTTCTGACAATAATGTAACTACGATATAGTCTTTGCCTTTTTTGTGTTTGTTGTTGTAGACTAAGCTGGCTTCTAAATTTTTAGCTCTTTGCAGAATCCAGGTGAGCGGGGGGAGAAAAGCTGTTTCTTGTGGGCTAAAAAGTCTCTTCAAACGTGGTGGCAGGGTGTATTAACACACAGCTTAAACTTTTTTTAATCACTAAGTGTGGGTTGTATGGAGTACAGTTGTATGCATAGTGTGGCTGTAGAGTCTATTAATGAGAAATTAATGACGTTTGTTTTAAAACTTTCTCAGGTACCTTAATTCAGGTAATTAAACCACTGTAAAAGATGGCTTGGCTGTCTGAGCTAACTCCCTGGTACTAAAAACCTGTGAAACAAAACAGAAGGCAATGCCGAAAGGAGTGATTCTTAGTTGGTTTTTATAGCTGAGACCTGTTTATGTCTACATTCCATGTTCTGCTATATGTGATTTACTTTGTTGAGCTTGCAGCTATCTTTGTAGCTGTCATAACTATGTAAGAGGTTACTTGGTCATGGGTTTATGATGTCTGTCACAAAGTATGAGTGCTTGGATTATGTGCTGCTTTGTTCAGTGTGTTCATTTTCTCTTTGCACACTCTTCTTGAATACTGTTTGGTTTGTTTTTTTCTTACAAAGTGCATTTCCCAAGGTTCTTGTGCAATCTCATTCCTTTGCAAAAGAATAACTTTTTTTTTTCTATGTGTTTTAATATAAACAAGCTTTGACCTTGTTTAATGCTAGCATGTTCACTCCATGTTTTTCCAGGCCTCTGTAATTATTCTGGTCTGGAAAAAATGAAAACCAACCAACTATATTCAGCTGTGTATTTCCAAACTAGTCACTCTGGAAGTTATTTTGGTAGAATTCCAAGTGCAGGCATTCCTAAGTGAACCAGTCTGATATAATTACTCAAATACCTTTTCTGAAATGCACTTTTAAGTAGAGATGTAGTTTAACATTTAGGTACATTAATCTTTGTATGCTTTTGGGGCTAGGCTGTTTGAGGTGATAAAAAAAATGCGCTCACTGAAGATATGTATTGGTACAGGATCTCAATTTAGATTGTTTTAGGGGTGACAGGAAAATGCAAAGTACCCAGTAGTTTCTAACAGCAACTACATACATGTGTAATCAGTTGGTCATGTATGCCTGGGGAAAGTAAATAACCCGTCAGGCAGGTCTATTTGAGAAGAGTGGGGTTTCTCTGTTGAGGAGTGTCCTAGCATTTAGAATAAAAAAAAAAGAAACATAAACTCATTCTGCCCACGCTACAGACTGCTTTGATAAGGCCTAGGTGTGAGCCAGAACCCTTACAGCCATGCTGATGCTGAACCCTGCCCGAGTTGGCAGGTTCTGTGCAACTACTTGGTTTGGGTCCTGTTGACATACCTCAGTTGACAGTGAAGATATTAATATTTCATGAAACAAATGGCTATATTGAGATGGTTATATATAATTAAGTACAAATAAAGATGCAGGTGAAATGTAAGTTGTGTAATCCTTTGATCATGCATGAAAAAGTCATTTGAAGTTGCGCTAGTGCTGTATTGTGAGTATATGCCAGTATACTATTCTCATGTATTACCCTCATTGCTGCTGCTCATCTGATGAAGTGCCTGAGACTTTTGTGAGTCTGATGTTTGTTGTGTCAAAAACATATGCCATGTGCTTTTGGAGCTTGGTTAGTACTGAAGCTATCTTGGCCAGTTGTAATTAACTGTGTTCTAGCTTTTTCTGTTTTAAGTCTCAAACTAAATATTTTGGATGAATTTTGTACCTGTGGGGTTAAACTTTGCTTTTCTTAGCTCTTTGCACATATGGATGAAACGTAACAAAATGGCACTTACCCTTCCTTATTTGTCATATGTTAGTGTTCATGTGCCACATAGTGTGAGTTTGGGCAAAAAAGATGTATATACTTAAGATAGAAGATGGTGAATCATAGAGAATTTTTGCTGTGAAATGTGGCTTAGGAGATCCTGATTTCATAGGTTATAATCAAAATATCTATGGTCACTGCTGCAGTTACTGACATTGAAAAATATCACAAAGGTTGTAATTTAGTAATTTCACTGTACTGTGAACAGCTGAGCATCAGTAGATAATCACAGTGGGTGCATGCAGTTTGGGAACTCCCGTGTCCTGAGGCATAGCTGGTGGAAAACATGAGCAATGGGTCCACTCCACTTACGTCTGAGTTATGTTATGAAATGGTTTAGGTTGTGGTAGCTGTCTTGAGGACTTGTAGGCCTCTTCCAGAACCAATTCAAAGAATAAACCAAGCATTGGTATTGCTGTTGATTGCTGTTGGTTGTACGTGCAGTGTTAGATCAGGTTTCTGCAGGAGTATTTACACTTCATGTTGTCTTGTGGGCAGCAGGCACATGTTAGCGTTGGAAATGAAGATGTGCCATTGAAAAGGTAGCAGGTTACAATATGAACAGCAAGATGTTGGGGTAGTAAAGTAGAGATTGAAAGCAGTTTTGTGTCTCCAAACATTAATTATTAGTTTTCTGATGGATGATTGCTATTATAAGACTTTATTTTATACAAAAGGATATTGGAAGTTATGTGTGTGTGGTTTTTTTTTTTCTTTTTTTTTATTCTTTAAACAGAACGTTTATCTAAGGCACTTGCAGATTTTAGGGCTGAAAGATACTATTGAATAATTACTTACCATTTATTCCCTGTAGCTATGTTGTTTTTTGTTTTGTTTTTTTCCCTTTGTACTGCTATTTTATTTTTTGTACTGTGCCTTGACCTTAAATGTTATGCTTGATTTAAATACACCTTAAAAAAAAAGAAGTTTTAATGTGAACGTTAACCAGTAGTGTGCTGAGCACTAAATCAGGTCAGAAAGATGGATGCTAGTTAGGCGTTACTCTCTTTTATTTTCATCTGACTGGCTTCAGCTTCTAACCAGCAATTTTGTTAAAGCTGTCGTTGGTAGGCTGGGATCCTTTAATGTCTGGATTTTTTTTTGCTGTGGGGTATTTGTACATTGTGATGGAGTATTTTTGTTTTGATTTGCAAAGTTAAATATATTCCTTAGCTTAATAACATGAGTTACTTTTAAGCCCTATGAAAATACCATGGAATTATCTTTTTTGGCTTTTCCAGGATTTCCAGTATTATTCTTAAAAAATGTCTGTTGGAGCTTTAAATAGAATCCCAATAGAGTTTTGCCTAACACTGTGTTGGAATCATTTTACTACTCAGTTTTTACCTTGAAAGGCTATCCTTTTGCCACAGTGAAGACTAGATGTGCAAGCAGGGTTGTCTGCCTGATTTTGTTCTTGAATTATTTTGGGGTTATTGCTTTTCTGTATTCAGTCCTTCTTTCTTTAGATTTGAGCATGGATAAAGTTTGCATTTCATAATATAAAAAATGTGTTTCTTTGAATGGGCTGTAGTGCAGCCAGTAGCTGGAAGCCCCTGTTTGATGTACATTGTAACAGGTTATAAATAACAGTTGCACCTCTGCCACTCTGTCAGGCAGTGGTATTCCAATGCTGTACATAGTATTGAATTTTATAAAGCCTAATATTGATTATTGTGGAGGTCTGGAAGAGTCATAACTTCAGCACTCACTAGGGAGCTGATAAGACAGATATTTGTGTGTGTATAGTACTGTGTAATATTAGATGATGGTGTATGTCATGTACAGAATTATCTGTATCAGTCACAGTACTCCAAGTGGGGTCTCACAAGAGCAAAGTTGAGGGGCAGGATCACCTCTTTCATCCTGTTGGTCACTCTCCTTTTGATGCAGCCCAGGATATGATTGGCTTTCTGGGTTGTGAGTGCGCACTGCTGGCTTCTGTTCAATTTCTTGTTGACTAACACCCCCAAGTCCTTCTCTGCAGCTCTGCTTTGAATCACTTTTCTGCCCAACCTGTAGCTGTGCCTTGGATTGACCTGGCCCAGATGCAAGACCTTGCGCTTGGCTTGGTTGAACTTCATGAGGTTGGCATCAGCCCACCTCTCAAATTTGTCAAGGTCCCTGACCTGGGTTCAGCAGTAGCAGTCATTTTTTCTCCTTAGTAGCTGGTGCAGCTCTGTGTTTCTGACTTTTAGCCTGGGAACAGCACTGATAACACCAATGTTTTTAGTCACTGTTCAAATGTTTGGTCTGACCAAGGACTTTCTGAGCCTCATGCTCTGCCAGGGGGCAGGGGAAGCTGGAAGAAAGCAGAGACAGGACACTTGACCCAAACTGACCAAAGGGGTATTCCATCCGGGGCATGTCATGCCCAGGATGTAAAAACTGGGAGCAGGGACCCGGAAGAGGTGGTTCACTGCTGGGTAGGGCTGGTTATCTGTTGGCAGGTGGTGAGCACTGGTACAGCTCAGCTCTTGCTTACATGCTTCATGAAAATAACCTATGGTGATGGCCTCTTGAGTTGTGGAAGTGGGAAAATACGCTACCTAGTGAAAAAGGAAGACAGAGTAAGTGGTGTTGACTGACGTAGCTGGAAAATTATAGAACTAATAATGAAGTAATATATAGGTGAGTGCCAAGAGATAATAAGGTAGTAAAGAATAAGTTGTGTTGGGGCACTCTGATTTCTAAGTTAATTTGTGCTTGCTAAGGCAGTAGCAGTAGATGCTCTGCCTGGCTTTTTATGAAGTTTTGGTACAGCCCATGTGAAATTCTTAATTAAAACAAAGCACCAAAAAAAACCCAAACAAAAAAACCCACAACAACAAACCAAGCAACCCCCCCCCCCAAACCACAA
>JAOEHY010015418.1:0-25639 GCA_025447955.1 Psilopsiagon aurifrons
TTAGGGACTGTAGTGATAGGACAAGGGGTAATGGGTTCAAACTTAAACAGGGGAAGTTTAGATTTGATATGAGGAAGAAATTGTTTACTGTAAGGGTGGTGAGGCACTGGAATGGGTTGCCCAAGGAAGTTGAAATGATCCATCCCTGGAAGTGTTCAAGGCTAGGCTGGATGTAGCCTTGGGTGGCACGGTTTAGTGGTAGGTGTCCCTGCCCGTGGCAGGGGGGCTGGAACTCAGTGATCTTAAAGTCCTTTCCAACCCCTTTCCTAACTATTCTATGATTCTATGATTTCATGATTTCCAGGAGTGGAGTTAATTTTGTCCTACAAATTCTGAGAGTATCAAATTAGCATGAAAAGTCTGCAGAGTTACTTGAAATTCTGTTTGATTGCCACTTTAGCTGCATGGCTCACAATTTCAGAGGAAAAAAAAAAAGGGAAATTTGGCTCAATAATAAGAATCAATTCCTTAGTCTTACACTTTGATATTACAGTTGAGTTGGACACCACTGTATGTTTTATAGTAATTTAGACATAGTTGGAGTTGTCTTGGATGCAGTCTTAAAAATTATACCTTCTGGAACCAAGTGCTCCCTGCCACTTTGACATAGGCATAAGCACAACAAAAGATGATAAATACAACACAGTCAAGCACTTGGAAATATGGAAAGACTATAGGTAACCTTAATATTAATTTGGC
The DNA here is from genome assembly GCA_025447955.1 of Psilopsiagon aurifrons. Lineage (NCBI taxonomy): Eukaryota > Metazoa > Chordata > Aves > Psittaciformes > Psittacidae > Psilopsiagon > Psilopsiagon aurifrons. Next base: position 700 of record JAOEHY010015418.1, read on the forward strand.
CCCTTCCTATGGAATCACTTTGGGAACAATAACATAGAAATACCATAATTTGGTGTTCATAAAAAGTTTGCATAATATTAAGTGACAAAGGCAGCTTCATGCACTGAACAGCAGAATGAAATGCTAAGAGTTCTTCCAGAAGAGGTTCAGTTCATGTACCAAGGTGAGAACATGATCTGGTGAGGATGAACTCCTGTATGAGTAGCAGTGCTTCAGCTAATTGTTAAAATAAATCAAAATGACTTCCCTCTTTCAATACTCAAGAGTTGGATAGAATCTGTTCAGTTTCAGAAATTACATTGTCCAGGATTGTTTGTATAACCTCAAGATGTCTCAATTCTGTTGAATCAAGATTATGTTTGGTTTAGTTTTTAACTCAACAATGCTAAAGCTCTGTTTTCAGGTATGGCTGCATTTTAACTCCCACACTGCACCTGACTGGTTTTATGATATGCACCTACCATGTATCTTTCTTATATCTAAGATTTCTGCAGTTCAGTCTTTTTCGTTTTTCCGTTCAGGTATGACAGTTCAGTACCACAGGATATTGTTTAAAAAATCACATTAAATGTGAAACAGTATAAGAATAATTTCCTGAGTGATATTTGGGCGGAGGGGAAATAGACCTAAATAAACCCAGTCTTCAGACTTACTTCTTGGCTTCCAGTGAAAACCAGCTAATTTCCTGAAATCTGTGATGTTCTGTTAACAGTCCTTATCTCATCAGTCTCGTTCATTTCCAAGAATAGATATTAGACATCTTCTGATGTGAAAATGAGTTATGTTTAATAAGTCTGATATGAATCATCTTCAAGTAAAGCTGTGGCATCAAATTGACTGCTCCCTGTACAGAATCTGGCATACAAATTAGTCTGCTACCATAAATTTGAATTATGGCACAGGAAATACCAATCTTACCCACTTACCCTCTAGTAACACCAAAATACTTATCTGGATTATTTGCCTTGAAGTGATTGATGCATGACAGGTTTTAATTATGCGTTTTATCCTGGACCTGATCCACCAAGAAAAACTAGTAGGCAAAAAAAAAAAAAAAGACAGTTTTTAAGGAGCTACATCACCGAGAGGCTTTGGTGTAAGCTGCTTAGAAACTCCGTCTCTTGCAGAAGTTAATCAATGCTTGTAGGTGTGCATGCAATCAGGTAGTCTCTCACTGTCTGACGGCTGAACACCTCTTACTAGGGCCAAATGGGCCATGAAAATGCTGGGGATCTAGCTGAATTACTGAAGCAGTGTGGACATTGGAGTAAGTCTCAAAGGAAGGCTTCATGTTTTATCTGCTAGCAGCAGGTACCTGCAAAATAGAAAGACTCAGAAAGCAGCTTTTTGACTACAGCCCTGTCTGTCAACCAAGTTTTTACCTGACTTCAGTTACCAAGAGAAGGTTAATAATGAAATTATATGGCAGCAAGTTGAGAACTGTATGTCGCGTGAGATTGACTTTAAGAAGGTAGAAAAAAAAGGGGCTGTTCAACCCAGCAGCCAAAGAAAGGTAAGGCTGCCCCTGGCACATCCTCAGGTCCAGTGAGGCCAGCAAGCATGCACACAAACACCACCCCTACACCTATGTACATAAACAGCCACACAGATCAATGCAGACATGTACACTCAGCATGCACACAAATGTAAACAGAAGCCTCATCCTGTTCACGTCTCTGGCAGACCAGGATGAAGGTCCATTAATGGGAATATATATGAGCATGTGAACAAGGTGGATCCCTACAGCACTGTCCAGCCCAGACACTTCATCTGCCTAGTAGCTGTTCATGGATCCCAGTCTCCCCAGTTGCCGGCACCAGGTCATACAAGCCCCAGGGCCACAGCCCCAGCACAGAGCCCTCTTGCACAGGCCAACACACATCTCTCAGTCAACCCCAGAAACCACAGTCTCCCTGGCAGTTGCCCTGGACCTCCTGGTCACCATAGTAGCCAACTCCTCTGGTGGTCTCACACACAGTGACATACATATCTTATTGCTGCTTTGGAAAATGGGTCCCGAGACAGTTACCCTACTTGATGGCTAGTCCAGTTTGATATTTGCTAGCTGTCACACGCTAGCATATGTACTCTCAGTCAGTGTGGCTGCTGGCATCACAGTCATGTGGTCCCCTTGACCATGGCCAGACTCCAGCTGCTGACACATAGCCCTTCAAACACATGCACAGAGAATGCAGTCCCCTCACCCAGGAAAACAGTTAGAAATTGAGTTAATAAGAAGGTAAGACAGACCACGCTGGTCAGTTGCAGGGCATGGCCAGATAAGGCTACTGACCTTCAGCCTGCTTAATTTAGAACCAGCCCTGACTATTTCCCCACATTTCTTCCTCCTCAAACTGCCTTGATCCTTCTCTTTCCCTATCTTTGGCTCTTCCCATAAACCCCCCATAATAAATCTTGTGCAATCCCACAAAACTCTTTCCCTGCATCCTGTAATGTGTCCCATACCCCCAGGCAGTGGCCACCATAGTCCAATAGGTGCTCTGGAGACCAGCTGGTGGTGGCACTGGGTGTCATTCCTAGCACATGGGGCTGAAGATACCTCTGGGACAGTCATGCAAGAGACCATGTCCCTTTTCCTGACTGGGTTATGGGGTTCTCCTGCCTTCATCATGCTCCTGAGTGCCTTTGAGTCTGTGGAAACAAGCCTTTTACACACAAGCTGGCAAAACATTTCTGTCAGACTTGGATCTTCTGATCATGCAGTTTTGCTGCTGAGACATGAGAGAACCCTGTTTATCACTCCTAGGAACTGAGGACAAACATTCATCTAGCTAGTCCGTGCCAAGCTTCTGAAGTCAGCCTTTAAAAAGCAACTGGAATATTACAAGCAAAAGTCGCCAGTTCAGGACGAATCTTGAAAGGGGCTCTGTCACTGTGAACACAATGGGGAATCACAAAAACCACAAGAGACCTGAGGCTAAAATCTCCAAGGCCATGTTCACAGCACCAGGAGTCCCACAAATTAGAGCAAAACCAGACAGCAAGATGACATGTGATGTTTGGGAAAAATACAAGAGGCTCAGTGGTTTATATCTCTTTGCCTGAGTTTGCATTACCATTCAAGTGTGAAAACCTAGGAAGATACAAAAGGCATCAGAATTGCCAGGTCAGAGAAACTACTCCTCTAATAAAGAGCTACATTTCAGTAGGAGATTATCACACTACACTTCTTCACTGAAAGCAGAAAAGATTGCGTTAGTTTTGATAGAGAACTGTAGGTCAGTGCAGCTGTCAGTGTAGGAAAGACTTGCAAATTTGGATTAAAACAGTGGGTATCAAGGAAACCTCACTATTCAACCATGGTAGCCGTTGTAGACGCTTCCCAGAATATCCCTCTGCTGCCCTAGGCCATTGAGATAGTATTAACTCCTGGCTCCTATGCAACGAGCACCAACATGCATCTAATGTTACACGCCTTCTGCCTCCCACTCCATCCCCTTAATCTGGAGGAGCAAGCAGCAAATGTTTTTGGTTGCTTTGTCCCAGGCTATTTGCAAATACAGAGGAAGATACTGGCTGTTGACGTCCAACAGCTTTTCTGCGTCTCCTTGCAATGGCACCAAATGTATCCAGCTCTGCTGGGACACACTGGTTTGGGTAATTGAGATTTTGTCACTATTTGAAGTTCCCTTGCCTGGCAACATCCACTGTAAGTTAATAATCCTTTTATATTTTTTGAGAGAAAAGAAGATGGAGAGAGGAGTACCTTTAGGAGGCTCTGATACCATTTGCTTGGAGCCACTTCCATGATACATCTCAGCCTTATCTATACATGAATGCTTACACTATAGACAATGTGAGGCTGTATCTAATTTGCATTCTGCATTACCTCTCTTTCCAAATCCCCACCCTCCAATGGGCCCCTTGGTTGTCCAGGCAGCATGTGACTTGCCTTGGCACCCTCACAGCCTCAGCCCCCATGGTTGCACCCCAAGGATAAGCCAGCATAGCTTGCTGGGGCTGGTGCATGCCCAGGTCTTGCTGAAGAACTGGGAGACAGCCAAGGCACGTACCTGGGAGGAGCTGAGTCACAGAGTAAGAGACTCCTTGGCTCCAAGGGGCTGATGAACAGCACATTGCATGTTGTGACCTTAACCATCCTTCAAAATGGTCCTCAGCCCTTTTATATAGTAAAGGTAACAAACTTCAGATGATTTTGCCATCCGCCCAACTACAGATTGTTTGTAGTGAAAACAATGGGGAAAAGCTCTCAGGAACTTTGAACAGCAAGATATAAGGAAATTAATGTCTTATGTATCTTCTATTTATGAATCACCATTACCATTTTTGTAAAGCCTCTAAGATGATATTCTTCCAAATGACAATGGAGAAAAAAGAAAAGAGGAGGAAAAACCAGTGGGTTTTTTCTCCCAAAAAAACCCATAGTTTCAGTGAAATTCTTACACAGAATATTTCACTAGTGCTAGGGGGAAAAAAAATCAAAAACCTCATCTGTTTTCACTGTAGCCTCCAGTTGTCATTCTGTTTCTTTTCATGTAAATTACAGTAAAATACTGCTGCTGTTATGCATTCACCTTTCTGGCTGCTCTGGGAGATACCACCTTGGGGCCACCAGGGCAGCTCATCTGTTCAGAGTGCATTACTCTCCAGCTTGCAAAAGGATTTTCCATTATTGCAAGGTACATTTGTGCTATGCTTAGAGCATTTCTACCCTGTGGTATTGCCGGACTGGCATCACCCAGAATGCCACCATGACACAGCGATGATCTTGTTAAATGTTGAACAAAAAAGATGTTAATATGCTGGAGTGCTGCCTGGTGAAGGGCAAAGTACTGCACCATCTTGTACTCACTGCACAATGCACTGTCAGCAAAACCCTCTCCTTGCCATACTACCCAGCTCTGCTGTTGGTTGTTTCTTTGCTTGCCATTAAAATCTTTCAGTCACTAAATGTAAAAAGGCTGCGCTGATTTAGGCTCAGTATGATATCTGTTCCATGATCAGATGTTCCAGAAGCACTATTTTAGAGAATTGAAAATTATTTTTAAAAGTTAACTCACAGCACCTCTTTTTTAGGTTCCTCTTTAGTTAGAATCCTAGAAAGTACATCCCACATTGTGTCCTCTCATGAAACACATGTGAGAAAATGTAATAATAACCCAAGAAACTGTTGCAAGAAACATTGCATGCCTACACACCTTCTCATTAAGCAGAGGAGGTGAAGTGCTCTCCAGGTTTACAGTTTCACAGGTCCCTCAGATCCACAGGAAAAGGGGTGGGAGATCCCCAGGAGGGTGTTCCTTCTCCAGATTGCGCTCCTTTCTAAAAAAAAATGAATGCCCAGCTTTATGGGTGCTCAGAAATCTTCCAAGTCAGCACAGGTGGCTACTTCTGCCTCACTTGTCAACTTCACTCCTAGTCCCAGTCCTGTAGGCTCACAGCAAAAACAGAAACCCCAACCACAGAATCTAGAGAGGCGTGGATACCAGGGACCACTGACCAAAGGTAAGATCTTCTGGGTATGTGAAGTGGAAGAAACAGCAACAAGTGTGAGTGTGTAAAATCCCCAGGAGAGACTGGCACTGTTGCTGACACACAGAAAGATGCTGCACCTGCCTTGAGGAGCCTCTGGCCCCAGAGAGCAGTGATGCTGAGCTTCAGCTGCCAGAAAGCAAAGAGAAAGTAAATGTAAGTTTTGCCTTTTGCAAAGGCATTGATAAACACTATCACTCTGCATGAGAGAAAATCAGAGGCTATTTAAAATCCTGCACTTCAAGATATGCAAGAGAACTTAGACAGCCTTGTTCAGTGACTCTCCCCCCTTTCTCCCAGCTTGTGGACTGTATTACTGAAAGACACATTCTATATTTACATTATGTTTATTTTCTTCCTAAGTATTTCCTGCTAGCTGCCTTAGCTGATACAACACTGAGTTAAACAGATCAGAGGTTTGACTCACCATAGCTGTTCCTACATTGCCTTCTCACCCGTTTCATATCACTTGCTCACCAGAGAAGGGTCACCTCTCCCTGGGTTTTGCTCTTGGCACATTGTTAGCACCTTGCTAAATGGGTATTAACCTGACCTGTCAGTGTAGCAGAACTTTGCACTCACATTTTCTCAGAGCAGGACACAGAAAATTAGAGCAGTGAAATCAAACTGACAGTTCCTGTAAAATCCATCTCAGAAAGCACAGCAGAGCTTCCTGACCCTCAGAAACTCTTGACAATGGAAACGAACTAAAAAATTCTGTATTACTTCTATTTAATTTTTTTTTTCACAGCTTTTCTGTTACTGTACACATGGATTCCATTTGGTGATGAATTCCCAGCACAAGCTTAGCATTTGTTTTCTCTAGCTTAAAGCCACTCTGAGCTGGCAAAACACAAGGCCAAGAGTACCTTCTGGGGAGAGGCTTCCTCACCTAAAGCGCTGAAATGCAGAGACCCGTTTCTTTGCATTCGTTCATGTAGAATGACACCTCCCTGCAGACCATTGCACTGACTGCAGTCTTACTTTGTCTGCAGCCTTGGGGAAAACATACACAAAAATCCCTGCAACATCCAGATGGTGCACTGAGACGCTGGAGTGAAGAGAAGCTCCAGAGTTCGCTGCCTGCGTGGAAGCAGCCAGAGCCTCTCCATCAGCTACACAAAAGAGCCTCTGTCTCTGCTGATGAGAGATCCTTTTGAAGCTTGGGAATCCTGACTGGCAGCATTTCATATCTGGCCATGTTTAGGTTGGGAGCAATGAAGAATGGGAAAGACAAAGATGGGAAAGGAAGGAGCAGGGAATTAAAAAAGGTAGGATCAGCTTAGTATAGGTCTGGCTAAGAGCCCGTGACAACGGCATACATTTTGCATTAACTCACCAATGCCATTTCTTGGTTTAAGGCTTTCTTATCAACATGGAAATTTCCAGTTTGTTTTTGACCTGGTTTAGAGTGGGTAATTGTTCTCTGCTAAAGAGACATGTTGTAAATCACTATTAAGAAACACAAAACACCCTCAAAGCAAAGGTACATCATAAAACTTAATATGCCTAAACAAAAGCATGCAGTTTCATTTTAAAGAATGAATGTATTGCTAGCTTCTCCATCAAATTATGGGGAAATCTTTACACAAAGAAATTCCAATTACCTGCAAATAAACTGGTTATGTCTGATTACGAATATTCCCAAGTTTAGAAAACTGTAGTTCACGTCTTAACTCCCTATTGCAGTGTGGTTATAAAATATTTTTACCCCTCTAGGCCTTGCTTTCTCCACTCATTAACTGTACAACTTCCTTGTTTAAATCTGTAAGAATGTTGTAGATGATTCTTGTACAGCAGCAAACATTTGCTCTTTAAAGATAAAAAATGTTCTGGAATAGAACTTTTGATGTTAACAAATCTGTTCCCTTAAGATGTTTTTCTTTACCACTGTAAACTTCATATTTCCCTAATGTATAAAGAAGAAAAAACTTTACCTTTCTCATCAACTTTTCTTCTGTTTCTGTAATTATTCTATCTTATTAATTAAATGTCATTTACTGTGACTGCTGTGACAAAAAATGGCTTACAAAATAAATTAAGTTTCACTCTCAGGTCTTTGAATACCAAAAGTATCAAAAATTTAATTTGCAATATTTACCTACTTATTCTGTTGTTTTCTGTTCCTCTCTTTAAAATGCATAACCTTAATTTTATTTGCAGAGAATCCTAATGTTAGGTATTTCAGAGGGAAATCAAGTGCTAAGAATAAGACATTCTGATTGACTACAAAAAGGCTCAAGAAATTACTCTCCACATCTAAAGAAAAGTCAGGCTGTGATTCACCAAGACCAAAATAAGAATGGTAGAGAAAGAAGTAGATCTCAAAAACTTGTGATTATCATGTTTTAAAACTTTTAATCTTTCTTTTCTGAAAGTCTCAAACTTTCACTTTCTTCCAAGTATGCTTCCCAATGTTTTCAACACTTGCATTTTTACCATAAAATTGTAGGACTTCCAAACTGTCTTAATTTATTATTACAGGTTCTCTTATGATTGTTCATCACAGGAACAGCTCAGCCATGATCTCTGAGCTGTAGGCAACTCAAAGGTGATGCCAGATGACCCACCACAAAGCCCCACTGGGATGCTTTGTGCTTAAGTGCCCATGTGAGGAGTCCATATAGGGCTCAGCTGTCCTCCACACCATCCACATCCTGCTGGAGTGGCCCCAGGGGGCCATTGCAGCAGTCCTCTGACTATGAACCACCTTTCCTGGAGTTGCCTGTCCCCTCTGTTCTCTATACAGCTGGTCTGACTGTGGAAGAAATGAGTGTGAGGGGATGAACCGTAAGGATGGTTGGCTATTCCTTGATTACTGCTTTCACTTTCCTCTAATGTGTGAACACTTGAAAGAAGAAGGTGGAGGGGGGAAAGAGAAGGGGGAAAAAAAAACCATTTCATCATTTTCATCTTCCTCCTATAGTTCAAGATGGGAATGTGAAAGAAAATCCCCTAATGATTCATTTCATGGGTGAGGAGATAGGGATTTTCATTTTACACACCTAAGTAGATAACAATGAATGCTGTCATTCTTTAAGCTCTAAAATCTGTCCTCAGAAGTGTAGGAGTAGCTGGGTGAAAGTCTGTGTTGTGGGAGAGACACGGGAGACTGAATTACCACCCCTCTTAGCCTCCGGGAAAAAAAAAAAAATGAAATATTTAAAGCCTATGAATATAATTTATTTGTGACTTGCCTACAAGTATTGTGCTCACTGATTTCACTTAATCTACGCTGGCAGAGTATGTCAGCCTGGCAGAAGTGCTGCTCCATTACAGTGCACTGACTCCATTAGAACACTGCACAGCAGCTAAACTGGGGCAATTCTACGTTTATCATATCCTCAGCTGGCCCTGATGACTCAGGAAAGATGTCATCCCCAGCAGAGGGGAAATGTAGGCATACTGCCCTCCACTGCATACCTGGAAGCCTGCATTTGCCTGAAAGATGTCCCAGTGAGTCTCCTCAACACTTGCCCTCAGAGGGACATTGTGACCCTGGGAACAGCATCTTTTTGCTCTTGAGGGTGCAGTCACAGCACCTGAGCAAAGCTACTCATACTTAACTTCTTGTTTGCATTATAATGGTCACACCAGTGAAAAGGCAAGAATCAGCAGCCATTAAGGGAAGATTCACCAGGGTTCAAACACACCCACTACCTCTGCCATGATTCATTTGATGGGGAGCAGAGAACCATGACTGAAATTAAGCCCATCAGCACCAAGTCAAATATTTGCCATCTCTTCAGGTAGATCCCACTTGACGTCCAAGCTGGCGCCAGACGGACTCCTGACTGTTAGCTGACGAGACCATAAAAACTCAGAAACAACAGTTACCTCTTATGCAAACAAGTACTTATTAACATCTCCTCATTGGGCCTGACACAGTGTAACATGTCCTGTATTCTAAGTACATGCCTGAGTACACACAGGCACTGAGAGCTTCAGTTATAATTATTGTTACTGCTAATAGACAGGAACATTAGGATACTTACCACCGGTCAATTGCTCCCTGCTTGGGAACCTCTGCTGGGAGCACAAGGCAGGTGACTCACCCCTCCTCTTCCTCTGGGACTTGCTCTTCTTCTATTTGAAGTTCACATCGTCATTACGAGGTTTTACTTCCCATTTTTTTTCCTTTTTAAAAGGAATATTTTCTTTTTTGAATAGGGTCTTGTGGCATCCTTGCCAGGCTCTGTTACTCTGAGTGGTCAGACAAGAATTTTACCAGCTTTCTGCTAAAATTTGGGAGGCAAAAAAATCTATTCGTTGTAGTCAAACAGCGCAGGACTTTTCTCTTGGACTTACCACATTTATAAAACAAGTATTGCTTTCTCTCTCCTATCCTGTGTCAAAATGCAACCTAGTTTTTTATATAGTCATTTTGGTCATAGCATTTTAAATAGCAAGAATTACTAATAATGATTTGAGATGGGAAGCTCAGCACAGACAAACCAAGTGATGTGCCCCAGATAGCTGAGCAGGTGTGACACACACAGTGGTGAAACCCAGGTCTACAGCACTCAGTTTTCCTGAGTGCAGTATATATGCAGTGCTGCACAGCAGAGCTGCAACATGGTCCCAGGCCTGAAGGGCTCCTTTAGGATCTTCCACAGAATAAATAAATACAATTTCGTACTAACACTCCAGGCATTTCCGGCTATTAAGCTGTTCGTTGGTTAATATAGCAATGTCAAGAGATCAGTTTTAAAATATTTGGCACCTAGAGCTATGATTAGGCTCAAAAAGATGTTACCCACACTGTCAGAGGCAAATAACACTTGCGGCTTACACTCTCTTGGCATCAACTGCTTGCATCATGTGCCTAGATATAAGTTACATCCCTAGCAGATGTCACCCAAGTTAAAAAAGGTTGTTCTTTACCGCAAATTCACATTATTTCCAGCATGTTGGATTAGTATCTGTGATAAAATGCTTTACATCTGACTGGGAGAATCAGCTTTTTTTCTCCGAACTGAACAACAGCTGACTTCTCTTGCCCTCTCTCTTTCTTGTCCAGGCACCTAATTGTCTTGGGGAAAATGACCTGTTTATCAAGTTAAACAAAACAACTGCTCTCCAGAACAGACCAATAAAACAGGATTTATAAGAGGAGCTATGGGTTTATTGGCTATTGCTTTAAGCTGTTTGTCCTATTTTAGAAGAGTATCATTTTTACTAGGTTCTCTGCCCCCCACCCTTCCCATTGAAGACTATTCATTACATTGTCATAAATAAGGAACTGCATTGTTTAATATGGCCATTAAAAAGGAGGTTTATAAATCACATAATCACAAGAGTTCACTTGGGTCTCATGGTAATTAATAGAAATGGTTGTATAGTGGCAGTTCATAGCATGCTCTTGTTCGACCTTTTTGCCCTACATTTTTGACCACTTTGAGATTGCTTTATAGTAACCTCCCCAAAAACTGACCTTCATTGCCCTCTGCTGGCTACATCGTTTACTTATTGCAGCGTAACTGCACAAATTGGGATGTTAATTGGGCAAGTTATGGGCAGCCAAAGAAGGCTGCAACAGGTAGGAGCTGTGTCATGGACTGCCAGCAGTAAGGCTGTGATCTAGTTTTGCTGTCTACTGTAATCATGTTAATGAGCTTAAAGCGTGGTTACCTAAAAATACATTACAGTAAGCACACTGCCACTTAAGGCAGAGACATTGTCTTAGGAACAATTCAAGTGAACATTCCTACCACAAAAAAAATGTTTTTTTTAAAAATCATAGTGGTTCAAACCTGTACATTACAGCCTGCTCCAATAATCCAGCAAAAAAGGCAGTCATCTTGCTTTCATATTATTTCTACTTTCTTCGTATCTTAAAAGGCCTTTTTATTGCCTGCATTTGAAACAACTCTATTTCAGGATCAGTGTGAAGATAGATAGTCAATTTCTGCAATATCATAACATCTCTGTAGGTGTTTCAAATGAACTGGTCAGGAAATACTGCAAGAATGATAGCCAACCCTAGCTTACTGATACATATTACGTCTGATGCCAATGGTGAATGATATTTGTTGGTAGTAGAATAACTTATGTGGAATGTGATTATGCACAGAACCCTGCTTCTCACAATGCATTTACATGAAACAAGGGAATTTGATGGTTGGTTATTCGGTTGGCAGGGGCAGCTGGGGATCCAGAGCTGAAAGGAGCATTGAAGCAAAGCTCATCTCTCTGCCCTAGCAGTGAAAAGCCTATATCACACATTAAGCACACTAGAGGAGCGGGGACATTTGTTTTGTGGTTGCCTTTACTACACCTGTTTCTTGAGTAAGTACAATGTTGTTGTGCCTCCTTTCATGAGCATCAAATTCACTAAACATTGAAAAATCTCTCCCTTCATATATGCACCATGTGCTTGGCAGGTGCTGATCACACATGCTGTAGGAAGCTGGCTTGAAATAGTGATGAATATCCCCTTTCACACAGAGATAATGTAACCCATGACTCTCGGGCTCTTTCATTTTTTCAGCCATATCCTTTTCTTGAAAATAGTTTTGAGAAGACATTTTCGAAAACACAAGATGGCATATTTGGCAAAACACCAGGTAGGCATTTTTTCACCAAATAGGAGGTTTATATTACACAAGTTGAACCATGCACAGGTACTTTAAAGACTTAAAACGGGGAGAGCAGAACATTTTGGGGCACCTTGAGTTTTCAGCAATTAGATCAAAATAAAATCACAGGACGTAGCAAACTGTGGGGTGGAGCTGTGTTTGAGGAAGAAGGAATTACCTTAAATAAAATTTAAAAAATAAAACCCTATATTTTAAAAAGAGGAGACAGGAAAGAAAGTTATATGAGTCATGGTCTTGGAATGAAGAAGTGGGTATTTTTCTTGTTCTGCCTGGGTTGCCCTTAGAAATCAGCAGTGATAGTAATTTGTGTTTTTCTTTGAAAGGTTTTAAGGCACATAGGACTACACCCATTTTCTCATGGTTCATCCGTGGACTTTACCAATGTTTTCTATAACTTTCAAGCTAGTTACTTGAAACTCTCAAGATGCTGCTAGGTCTGCTATTTAAGATGGGATTTTCAGATGAGACATCTAAGTTCTTTGTTCACAAGAAGGTTAAGGGAAGTCCCCTCTGTGTAGCTGTCATAGGACATTTTAACATTGGATACACCATTTCCTTTAGAGAAAAGAGAGAGGGGGAGATGGCTAGTCTGTTAAATTCACCTTTCAGCAACAAGTTTATACAGATCCCTAGTTACTATTCTTCATTTATTATCTTTCAGACTTAGACCATTCTCAACCCATTAGTGGATAATATGCCATAAGAAGAATGCCGCATTTTTCATTGGAGCAAAAGATGAGACCTGAGTGACAGCCAATGAGGAAACTGTCAGCCTGTAAGGAGCTTCAAGGCTTCCTGGAGTGCAGCATGCCTCTGGTCAATGTGCTACACAATCAAGACACTAAACTTTAAACCTTAATTTAATTCATCTGATTCCCTCTGGTTTAATTTGGCTTTTAAATCCACATCATGAAGGAGAAAACAGGTGCACTAAGTTATCTGAGCTACATGTACATCAAAATGTGAAGTATTCGTTGCTCTAGTTCAGTAGAATCCATACGGAAACTCCCAGGTTTAACTGTCTGAGTGAGGGTGAGTTAAAAATGAACAGTACAGTGTGGATAGAGGAAGTGTCCTTAAACTGAGGTATCACTGAAAGTAGCTACCGTCAAATTCTTCATTATCATGGTGGTTTCGCACCTGCAACTCATCTGTCTGTCTTGCCATGACCGTGTAAATGCTTTACACTGCCCCAGAAGGGAACACATCCTGGGCTTGGAAAATATACAGTGTGACCTAATGCTTCCTACCCAGTACAAATTAACCTTTAAAAACTGTATCATTAAAATGATGTGCTCCTGGAGGTCATTATGAAAGACATGTATTAGACAGCTAAGCAGCAGTCCAGTTATCTGACATTTTGTCTTTACAAGTCAGGATTTTTAATATGGACTGGATTTAAATGCCAAAATAAAGTAAGAGGCATTTGGGATTAAGAAAAAGAAAAAATAAAATAAAAAATCTTGAAGAGTTGAAGGTAAAGCATTTGCATTCCCATGAGATAAGACAGAAAGAACATAAATTCTTCCTTGTTGATTAGAGTATCTGTCCTGCTCAAGAAAACCCACAGAAATGGGAAGAAATGTCATTTTTTAATAGTTATCCTGTTTTCTGGGCTCCTACTCATTTTACCAAGCCGTCTGCAAAAGCCAGGCCCCACCTCCATCAGAGCAAAGGCAAAAGAAAATTTATTTTTGACAAGATGACAAAACATCAGGGTCCTTAGCAGGAACTTAGGAAATTGATTAAAAAGAAGACAGTCTTCTTTTTAAAATGTTATGAAATCGGATTTTCTAATGGTATCCCATGGCTTTTTCCTATTCTCCATTGGTCTGGAATGGAAAATGTTCAAAGGATCTTGCCATGAAAACACTTCCTATAGAATAATGAAAATCTCTGCTTCCATCTTGATAGCAATATGAGTCTGCAATACATTAAAACAACAGACAACAAGTAAAGTTTCCATGCAAGTTCTGGGAAGGGGAAATGTAAACTCACACTCATCTCTCCCTTGTCCCTTTTGATGTCATACATACATCCATCAAAGAAATACAGAAACAAATTGAGTGGAGGATAATGAGTCTGAGGAAGTTTCAGGAAGTTCTGGGTTCTCTTTTAACAAACCAAATCAACAACACATCATTAGCTCGTAAGAGACCCCATCCAAAATCAGTGAAATCAGTGGGAAAGCTACAAGTTGGCTTCAGTAGGCTCTGAATCAACAAAGGCACACAGATGCTTAAAATTTTTCTCAGTGAAATGACTTTTTAAATAAAAAATGGCTTTTTAGCAACAGTGAAATTCTCGTGGGACCATTCCTTTTCATTTATGTACTTTTCTGTCTTTGGTAGAGCAGACTAGAAATAAATAATTTTTTTTTATTTCATCCATCCCCCAAACTTTTTAATTTCATTACTTTCTTTTTAATGGAAAGCAAACATGAGAAACAGCATGAAGCAGTAGTGGGTTCAAGAAGGCAACAGAGTGGTTAGATCAGAGAGCTGACCCACCTGGAAAGCTGTAAGCCTGCTAGAAGCAGGGGACAAATAATCCCAAAGGTGGGTATCTTAGCCAGTTCTTTCACTTTATTGGTTGCCCCAGCAAGTAACTCCTTTCTCTTTTTTCTTTTTTGATGCTGCACACAAATAGATTCAAGAAATGCAAAAATGATACAGCGTAGGTTGGAAGGAAACTTTCAGAAAGTCTTAAAATACATTGGCAGAATTGATAGAATGAAGGAGTGAAGATAAGCCTGAGAAAAATGGGTGAATAGGGGGAAAGTGCTTCTTAAATTTTTGGTTTTGTTTTTCACCATCTAAACATATTTTAATTGGCAGCGAATTTGAGAAATTTCCCCCAAATCAAGTCTGGTCTGCTCAAGATGGTAACTGGAAATGATCTCCCTGTCTTTATCTTAACCAGCAATCTGCTTAATCCTATTTTCTGCCCCTGTACTGTCGAGAAGGGGAAGTGAGTAAGCAGTGTAGTCTGGCTGCCACATTAGCTGTATACCATTCAGTTGCTACTAGCTATCAGTTACAATGCATTACTGTCTTAAAACTTCAGCTAAAGCATTAGCTCCTTTACACAGGACTTTTCAAACATACAGATCTCTCCTCAGCCTCTGCCAGCCAGTAAAGGTTAATAAATGTGTAAGCTAGACACTAAGAAGCCATCTAAATAAATGCATTAATGACATCAGTTTTCCCTTCTTTACTTTCAACTCTAATAAAGTGTTGTGCATATTTCCCTTCAAGAACAGTATCCAGCCTTGTGTTTAGCATTACTAAAATCTGGAGTAATAGCATCTTTCCCTTTCATTTCCCTCTCTGAATGTGTTTTAATTAGCAAAATCTTTGAGCCTTGAGAAGAGATTTACTACATGTCAGCACATAAACTTATGTTACTTGAGTCCATAACACTTTGTTATTTCATAGCCATAATTTACTGCATTCAAGCATCCCATTTGTTTTGCTAACTACTGATGCATATTGGCCAAACACATTTGCTGAGATCTCTGCTTAATAACAGGGCTCCTGAATAGAGCTGAGAGTTGGGAAGCTGTGGTGGTCTGCAGCATTTGAAAACATTATACCCACAGAACAGGCAGATTCTCAGTTTTCTTAGCACATTCAAAATGTTGCTCATCTGGTTTGCAGTGTTTATAAATACACTTAGCAGAGTACATTTCACTGCAAGAACTAAAAGCATGAGTTAAAGCCTCATACCTTGACCACAGTCAACCAAGTTAGAAATGGCTACCTGGCTATCAGGTTGGAAGGTCAGAAGTGAGCTATGGCCTGCATAAATTAGTCTATTCCAACTGCACTAGCCATAGGATTATGTGCATACAAGGTGTAAGCAGAAGCTCAAATAACTGGCACAAAACAAATCTTACTTTGATTTGTGTCTTTCTGCCCATTGCTGTTATACACAAGTTACACATTTGCATTTATCCTTTTAATAACAAATTGTCAGAACAATTACCCAGTTAAGTCCTGTCTATTGCATTCTTCATCTGGTCCATCTCTCACTCCTTCCATCTTTCACCTCTTCTGGACTCCTTCTGTAGCGATCCTGTCTTTCATGTGAGGGCAAATAACTCCATGCAAGCTGACATGGACTCACTGCGCAGTACAAGGTCTCTGTCACTTCTTAAGGTAAGTTTCTGAGTTTACAACACAGATATCTTGAACATGAATGGGTCTTATGGGTAACACGCAAGTGTATTCCAGAATTTTCCACATTTATCCAACACTGTAGTATTACATTTCCTGAATACTGCCACATGGCTTGAAAAAGATGCAAAATGCATTATACTTTCTGTGCACATAGAAGTGTGTGAAAAAAAATGTTTGTTTCCCATATGCAAGAACTCTATGAAATCTTTTTTCTCTAAGTACATTCAGAGTTTCATGCCCACATTCCTGTCATCCTTCTGTGTTTCCTATAAAATCCAGTATGCAACCATAAATGTCAAGAATGAGGCCAGATACTTTCAATTACTTATTTCAAGAAGATGCCTTTTCAATCACAACTTTTTACTTAAAGAGCAGCTGCTTGGGTCACATTACATGTCAGGAGGCAGACTTCATGATTATTGAAATTCTCTGTATGTGTAAGTCTCAGAAGGCAAGGAAGAGCAGACTGCCTACATAAAAAAGCATTTCATAGTGAAAATTACTTCAGGCACATAGGCTACCACTGAAAGGATGGAAGTCTTGGGAGGAATATGCCAGTACTGGATAGTTCACTTTCATTTGATGTTCATCAACATGGCCAGAGCTGCACAAAATATGCAATCATATTCTGCCAATGTTCCAAGCAAAGACAGGTGACTATTAATAGATGTGGTTTCATCATGGCCAAAGGCACCACCTTCTGAAGTAAGTGGAAAGGCTAGCAAGGACAATGAGGAATTTGGATGAGGTTTTTACTTTCTGTGATTTAACCAAGAATTTACAGAAAATGCAAGTGGGAAGCCTTGTAGATGGCTAAGTACAAAATACTAACACCTTTGTTGTTACTTCATCAGTTTCTTCTCTAGGTATCAGCCTAAAGAACTCATTCTTGGAGTCAGAAGCTTCTGGAAAACATGCATCCCATCAGAAACTTGAAACAGCAGCATTTCAGAGCTACAAAATCTTGCTGTGGTACACCTTATAAGCCAAACCTGCCAGTCAGGCATGGATTTACTTAACCTGTGTTAGTTCATTAATTTAAATACCTCCTGCAAAACTGTGAAAATTCAGTTCAGCTGCAAAGCTTGCTTGTGAGGTAGTTACAAAGGAAGGAAGACTCCTTCCCCTATCTGTAGAACATAGTACAACTGAGGACTTCATCTATAAAGACTCTCCTGCTTATTCAAAAGCATGATCTCTGTAGCCATACAATGGACTTCACATTAGCTGAGTAATTCCATAAGCAGAACTCCTCACTGTTCATTTCCAAAATCTCTTTCTCACCCTGTCTTAATGTAAAGTGTTTTGTGAAGCAGAAATCTGTCCCACAGGAGCAGACACAGACCTCCTTACATAGGTACCTTAAACTTGCTCATTCTTGAGTACAATGGCCTAAACCAACAACAGTACCCGGGATCTCCTCCCCCTGTGAAAGGATGCTGGAGAACTGGCAGTAACCGATGGCTTTAATTAATCAACTCAAACTTTAAACTCTTTCATTAGAAGTTAAAATGGAGCTTCCTTTTTTGCAACATAAAATTTTAAAAAGTTATCAAAAATATTACTTTTGTATCATAATACCGCCAAAGTTCTGAAAAAGAAGTCCTGTCTAGACACTCATAGACATATCTACACTTGATTCATCGCTGAAAAAAGATTTGGGTCCCTTTGTGGTAAACGTAGTTTGCTTGATACACGTAGTGGTTTGTAAGACCACTCTGAACCAAAGAAGAATGAAACAGAGCTTGTTATAAAAAGCTTCAAACAAATAATTTTTTTGTGGCAGGAAATGTACTTTTAGCTGGAGAAAGACACAACTGACAGCATACGGAGCTTCCAGGTAACACCGTTTTTCAGACATTTCTTACAAATACTTTGCCAGTTAATTTCCATCTCACTCATGCAGACTACTGTTCTCTTTGTCTTCTAATACTGTTCTTCACCTGCATTGTCTTCTAGAAATTAATCTTTCTATGTGGCTGATATTTAGGTAATCAGTTTTATCACAGCCATTTGCCATGAAAATAGAAAACAATAATTCAGGGTGAAGTTTTCACATGATAAGGAACAATTAAAGTAATTAAACATATCACATGAAAAAATGCCATTGCTGTTTATCTTTTATAATAAACAGTAACAATGAAAATTTTACTGCTGATTCTTTCAATTTTCTATCTCTTAGCCCAACCTGAAACTGAACTACAATAAAACATGATAAAAAAACTTACAAGGATTTTACATGCCTGTGTCAGAACTGTTCAGAGAAAGCTCCAATGGACGTAATATTATGAGCATGAAATGGTTATAACTAGAACTGGTAGACAGTATCATCGTTACACAAATGATGCATGTATTGTAATTCATTCCCTAGGGGCACAAACATACAAAAAATACTGTGACACAATGACATAGAAATGGGTTTTTCCAAAATAATTCACGAAAATTATAGTTCATGAGCAGGAGGAAATGCAGCTCCTGAGGCTTGGCATCAGTATGACCAACAAGCACTGCCACAGAATCACAGAAAGTATAGCTCAGACAGACAGTGGAGAAATTATTCAAATCAATATTACACAACAGAAAATATACACAAAGAGATCAATAGGAATGAATATAAAATATTGATTAGTGGTTAAAATGTGACATAAAAATCAACAGATTTAATTGATATTTTGGAAAGCAAAATATCAAAGTCACAAAGAGATCAAGAAGTATTTCCCAGATTTCAGGCATCGGAAGTATTTAAATCAAATCATAAATCTGACAAAAATATCATTAAATAAATTGTGCAAGTAAATAAAATAAGGGGTTACGAGAAATCTACATAATTTTTTTTTTGTTTTTTTTTAATGTTCATAGAAGTTGATCATAAGTAACCTACCTTAGATCTTCACTTTTAAGATAGAAAGATGAACTATTAGCAAGGTGTTCAAGGAGTGTTAAGATGTTCATAGAGAAGACATAGGAATAAATTATCTTTGTCTCTTGTCCAGTTGGCTGCATTGTCTGTGCTTCCCTCAGCCCACCAGCTCATTCTGCAGTGGGTTATACCTACAGTGGTCATGCGATGCAGTACTTCAGCAATCCCCAGCTTAAGGCCTCCTCCACATCACAGTTGACTTCACTGGTGGAGGATGAAACTCATACTGAAAGAAACAGGACATGGTTAGAGATTGAGGAACACTGACTTAATGCTGTGTTTTGGTCTTGTGGTATTACAGGCACCTGTGAGTTATGAGTGTTGCACATAAAATAATGTGGCAGTAGAAGAGCATAAAGAAAGCTTTGAAACTTTCTGCACTCCAGACTTTTGTGTATATTTTGCATAGACTCAGACAGCTGGTTTGGAAAACCTGAGTCAGATTGACCCAGACCATCATCTTCAGAAGAAAGTAATGCCCTTTGGGAAGAAATGGAACAGTTCTGTTATTTCAACTCTACATTTAGATACTGTGTGTTTCTTTTCTGCATTATTTAGGACTATCTGTGACAATCACAGCCTACCAGAAGAGTACTGGCACCCTGGAAGTGAAGCACCATTCAATCTAAAATTTGGCTGGGGTATTTGACATTTTTTTCCTCCTTCTTTAATTTCAAGACCTCCCCCTATTTCTTCTGCCGTTTTCCTCATGCAATAGATTTATCCAAATGGTCCCCTGTTTTTTTTTAATTGAAATAATTTCTCAGTGGCTTTGCAAATATTCGTTATTTGATGTGTGTAATGATTAAGAAATAGGAGATCAAGTTACATTATTGTCACTATTGCACAAATGGATGAAAATCAAATACACCTCTGGCCGAAGACATTGTGTACAGTATTTTGATAAAAAGTAAAAGTCAGAGTCAAAGAATAGTGGAATGGATGAAAAGATGCCAAGGAAGACCAGTATAGCCACAAAAACATGTAGACTGAGCACTTAGAATAGTCTGAGAGGTGAGATGACTAGTTCTACATAAATTATTTTTTCCATCTAGTACCTATAATTATAAATTTGCAATGCTATTTCTCTCAGCACAGTTTACTAGTTTAAATTATGCATGTTGAGATTATTTTTCCAGGTTTTTCTGTTCTTCGGCAGGTTAAAAATGCTTCTGAGATTCACCTCTTCAATAACTTCTGATTTATTTTTTTAAGATCTCATTTTGCATATGCTTCTCTGAATATCAGACACATATGAGCATATCAAAAGTAATTTTAAGAGTTGACTACAGATTGTGTCGTGGACAAAACAGCAAACCAGTTTGGTTCTTATACCCTAGAACTCCTCCTTTCTCTAGGACATGGTTGTGAAAACAGAATGCTTATGCATGTAAAGTCGCAGGCTTGAACTTTAAGTCTTTAATTGTGAACTGATAAATCAAACTGAGAGATTGTTGCTAGGTCCCTGCCTAGTTTAAATCATACGGTCTTATTCTGTGGTTGTTCTATTCTAAGCATTTCTGCTTTTCCACTCTGGTTGTTTGAGTGACTAGATGTGTTTTGTTCTAAGACTCATTTAATGTGATTATACTTCTGGAGTGCCATGAAATTCAAAAAGAAAAAAATGCCAAGTCCTGAACCTGGGACGAGTTAACTCTCTGCAGTGACATAGTCTAGAGACTGCCCAGCTTTAGTAACAGCACTGCTAAAAAGGACTGGGATCTTGACAATATATTCAACATGAGCCAGCAGTGTACTCTGGCAGTAAAAAAGGCCAAAGGCACCAGGGATGAAATTAATCAGAGTTCTGCTACTGATTATTCCCCTGTACCTGGCACCTATTAGACCACATATAGAATCATAGAATCAATTAGGTTGGAAAAGACATGTAAACCTGCATCCAGTTTTGTACTCCCAAAAACATGGAAGATGAAGACAGACCTTAGCAAGTGTTTTTAGCAAGGTACCACCAAGATGATCCGAACCTGGAATAACAATCCTGTAAGGAAAAGCTGGAGGACTTGGGCTTGATCAGCATGGTGAGGAGATGGTTTAGATATTTTAGAGAAGATCTGAAAAGAGCCTGCCAGTGCTTACTGAAGGTAAGAAGAAGCACCAAGCTTTTCAGCCTGGGAATAAGAGTTGCAAGCTGGAACAGGGAAAATTCCTACTGGACTCAAGGCCAAAAACTAAAAAACATCTCTCAAGATAATTGGCATTTCATTACGTTACCCAGAGAAGCCATGGTATCCCTCTTCTGGCAGGTTTTAAAGACCTGACTGGATAAAGGCCTGAACAATGTGGTATGAATTCAGCGACAAATATGAGCAGGAGATAGGGACCTCCCAAGATAATTTCCAAACTGAATGTTTCTGTATTTAAATTCAGAGTCAGTTAGGAAACAGGAGACAGATTTCTCTTTAAATAATTGAAGAAAACATTGATTTCTCCATTTTTAAAAGCATGCTTTGGAAGAAGCTAAAATAGCATGGCCTGCTGGTCAAGAAAGAGAGTTTTATGAAGATGAGAGAAGATAAACAGGCAAGAAATTACTATGTTTCAGAGCATCACCCTGTTTCCCAAATGGCAGTTCAGCACTGTAACTAAACTGGGCCTTATGATGCCTCTGTAAAGTCTCCCTCTAATATGTGTTGCAATAGCTCCTTATTACACTCCTGTCATGACCCTTCTTTGGCCTATGCTTCTGTTTTAGTTTGGCAGACACTGTCAAAGAGACCTCCCTTCAGAGAGAACCCAAGATCAGCTTTCTGTCTGTCAGGATAGGTTAGTTTTGATAGTTGGTTCTTACAGAGGCTCCGGCTCTGTACCCTCCTTCTGTCACCCCCACCTGAAATACATGAGGGAGATTTCCTTGAACACAACTTTATTACAGATGTCCACATCGCAGACTTATATTCATTGAGCTAGTCAGTGTACCTTCCACATACAAATCTTATGATTAGTGGAAACACAAAATTTAGAGATTCACCAACCTATCTTACAATTCCATATTAGAATGAGACTAATCACAGTGTAGGTATCTGCATTTGCCAGAGTGAAAATCCCCACGGCATTTGCATTGTGCTCATATTTGAACTGGGTCTTTTCTCTCAGCTATAATATAAAACCATGGTAAATTGCACTATAGCATCCACATAACACTCTCATGAAAATTATGTCATTGGCAAGCTAAGCTAGAATTAAATCAAGGTGTAAAAGAAGAGGAAAATATTTGTAAACCACTAGCATTCTCCCACGCAGTCCAGTTCCCATCAGTGAGATGCTGAACCAGTTGCCTCTACAGTAATGCTACACTGTGGACCTAGTTCAGCATACAGGCTAGTTCAAGCTCTTATGACAAACAGATGTTCTTTTCAGCAAGTTTCCACTGAACCTTGCTTTGTGCTGGATTTTCCTCCCACAGTTAAATACTGTAATCGAATATTTTCTTTCTTTTTAATTAATTTGAATTTGTCTTTCCTGCAATATGGGCAAATTAACTCAGCCTTTGGCAGATACTCTTTTTCATTCCAATCTCACCACTGAAATCTTACAAGTACTAATGAAGAAAAAACAGTTAAAAAACAGATCTGCTGTTTTACAAAGTGTCAATGATGCTTTTTGTCCAGGATTCAATCATAAAATCACAGAATAGTTAGGGTTGGAAAGGACCTTAAGACCATCTAGTTCCAATCGCCCTGATTTGTTCTTATACATTATACTGGATAGCTACAGTTTAAGGATTTTTCATTACTCCAGACATTAAAGGAATTTTAAAAGTTTGTTATTTTGTTGTTTTGGTTTTCTTTTTTTTTTTTTTTAACTATTAAAACTATTAGGAAACTTTCTGGATAAAAATATATGGTGTCAAAAGATGGGCTTATATTTCAGAACATGCTATCACATTTCTAAAAGAAAAAGACTGCTGGAGCTAACAGCATGGCTCCATTAATGTAAAGGGAAGATTGCCTTTTATTCTAGTGAGATCCAGATTTGGCTTTTTTTGGTTCAAATAAAAAAGAAAATAAGAAAAATGATCCCAAAATCTTGAGTAAAGTTGATATCTAAGATAAATACAAGACCTGTGTGTTTTTCACTGACCTATGTTTCCCCATAGATTTGGGAATTGTGTTTTTCCCAAACATACTTGCTTCTGTTTAGGCAAACGTCCTTGCAGAAAATTGAGGAATCTACAGTTAGACAGTCTTAGGTATCTCAGTTCACATATAAGGCCTGTCTCCTCAGTATATGCCTTTGGTCAACTGATAAAGAAGGCACCTCCCAAGAGGGTGACTGAGAACAAGAGTCTGTTTTAGTGTAGACCTTAGACTAGACAAAATGTCTTCCTCACTAGTCACATAAAGTTAAGAAATGTGGATACCACTTCACAACCTTTAATGTGAATATATTGGTATCTCTGTGGGCTGTCTCTAATTTGCAATGTTGTAGCTGAAAGAGAAAGTTCATTAATTTGCTCTTCATCCTGGAAGTGTAACATGGCAGAGGCTGAGCGGAGCCACATGGTAGTTGCAACCCGCACCTCACCACAAACCACACTTCCTGAAACACTGAACCAAAAATCTTTCAGCCAAGTACCAGTTGCAATGCTTTACATCTATATGCAATAATAACATGTTTCTTATTTCAAGAAAGGGGAAAAGATAAAGTCACTGGAATCGCTTACATCATCTTTTGTACAACATCACCACCACAGGTAACAAAGAACTGCCAGGTTTTTCCTTGTCTACTGAGACACCTCACTAATTCAAACAAAAGCTCATCCTTTATTCTGGAAAAAAAAAAAAAAAAAGCTACATTTGAGGAAATGTGCCACAGCT
Source organism: Psilopsiagon aurifrons (assembly GCA_025447955.1). Taxonomy (NCBI): domain Eukaryota; kingdom Metazoa; phylum Chordata; class Aves; order Psittaciformes; family Psittacidae; genus Psilopsiagon; species Psilopsiagon aurifrons. The sequence continues at coordinate 24,752 of JAOEHY010015418.1, forward strand.
GGAAGCTATTATGCAGGCTTTGGAAATGATCCCCAGCAGACTATCAGTTAAACAGGTGTATGTTGATGGCTAGGGCACAGAATGTTAGCTCCAGTATCAGTAACACAGATTTTAGTGTTTCAGATATCTAGACTTTTAGACTTGAAATCTATTAAATGGGGTTTTTTTTGTTTGTTTGTTGTTTTTTTTTTGGGGGGGGGATCTAGCATCATCTATGTACATGCTAAGAAGGAATGCTGATACAGCAAGATCTTCCACAGGTGTGATTGGAAAGGTATTTAAAGGGACTATCAGTTGATTGGAGCAAATCTCCTACGGTCCCTATATCTGATGCTTCCTATCAGCGTCCAGTCTGGCTTCTCTAGATCACAGAATCATAGAATCAGAATAGTTAGGGTTGGAAAGGACCTTAAGATCATCCAGTTCCAACCCCCCCACCATGGGCAGGGACACCTCCCACTGAACCATGCCACCCAAGGCTATGTCCACCCTGGCCTTGAACACCGCCAGCGGTGGAGCATTCACAACTTTCCTGGGCAACCCATTCCAGTTCCTCACCACCCTTACATTAAAGAATTTCTTCCTAATATCGAATCTAAACTTCCCCTGTTTAAGTTTGAACCCGTTACCCTTATCCTCTCACTACAGTCCCTAATGAAGGATCCCTCCCCAACATCCCTGTAGGCCCCCTTCAGATATTGAAAGGCTGCTATGAGGTCTCCACACAGTCTTCTCTTCTCCAGGCTGAACAGCCACAACTTTCTCATTCTGTCTTCATATGGGAAGTGCTCCAGTCCCATGATCATCCTCATGGCCCTCCTCTGGACGTGTTCCAACAGTTCCATGTCCTTTTTATGTTGAGGACACCAGAACTGCACACAATACTCC
>JAOEHY010015420.1:0-27597 GCA_025447955.1 Psilopsiagon aurifrons
CACAGTTGTTCACCCTTCTCAGTTTGTAAAATCTGGATCCAATTTTCAAATGAAAGGTCACTTTGCTGAACATTTCTTTTCCTGTGGAATTACTTTACCAATGTTTGGTGAATAGGCTCTTTTTGACCTTGGGGGTTATTTATTTTGATTTTTATTCTCTTCAAAATGGTGGTGGAAAACTTTTGTCTGCTGGAGGGGTACTACATGCTTCTGATCTGAAGATTGACTTCTACTGTCTAAAAAGCAAGTCAGCAAGCAGAAATACAGACAGGAGGTTAAATGTTCATTAAGTAGCTAAATGAACTGGGAATTACAACCCCAGTTTCAAAAGTTTGTCAATGAATTAAGTTCCAATCTAATTCCGAGTCCTGCAAACTTAGATTTCTACACACTGAAGAGTTTTCTAAACCGAACAGTGTAATATCACAGGAAGAATGGTAAAAGAACGTGAAAGCTGAGAAGAATAGAAAATGAATTCAGCAGTAACCTGCCAATTCAAAAGCAAATGCAGGTTCTCAAAGCAAATACTTCTCCTATCAGCATTAAACTGAGATAGTCTTCTGCTTGGAATCTCTAGAAATAGTGAATAGTGCAAAATTTTTTTCCTTGAATGGTTAAAAAGAAAAAAGCAACTTTTTATTCCAAGAATTTTGATGGGAAAATGAAGCAGTCCCAGTGAAGTTTTGCAGTTTCCCTTTCATGTTTTTCTGTTTCTTCTTAAGCACTAAAAACACTCACACATTGTGATGTTTCCAGGAATTCTAGAACCAGAATATTTTTGTCAAAAAATGGAGTTCCAAAAGTAGAAATTATGTTAGGTATGCATCTTTTGGAAACAAATATTTCCAAGGCAAATTTAGAAAATAATTTTGTTTAAAGAAATACTGATTTTAACAGTATCTTTTTAAACCTGTATAGTAGCTATTAAGCTTTATGACATTTAACGCCATTCCTTAATTCTCTGAAAATGCTCTACTTCCTGTTGTGTAAATGTTTGGATTGGCCATCTATGTTCTCATCTTCCAAACATTTTGAGTTCCTTAAAATATCATATATGTGTTTCAGAGAAGAGCATTTTTACATCATGGGGAACTTCGGATGGTATACAATAGCAAGTTCTTGGAATCACTGACATAAAACTTTAGCACAATTGATGACTGAGCTGACCAAACATTATACTTCAAATGACAGGCTTTCACTCATGGGTTAATCAAGTTGTCCCTTTATGCTTTTGAAAGAAATGGTCATCTGCTGAGTACAGGTCTTCATGCAAGTTTCAGTAGGTGCAAGTTTCAGTAAACTGAAGTAAATTCATTTTAATTTACACTCACATAACAGTGGACCATCTTGGGAAGGTAATTCCTCTCTGTGCCTTTGACCTGTGAATGACTCAGTTTAACTTGTGCACCCTTTAATAATAATTATACAATCCTTTGAAGGTAATACAACATGGAAGTTAAAGTATTTCTTTTTGCATGTGTCGGAAGTCTGCTGAATGGTAAGAAAAGACTCAGATGGGCCTGGATAGATGTCTTTGGGAAAAGGAGAGGCAAGATTCTGCTCCAAATCGTACTTCTTATTTCAAATAGAAGCTTGAATTTCTTTCAAAAGAAGTGCCTACTTCTTATTTCAAACTGTGTGTCATAAAAACAATTTCTGTATTTTCTCTTTTTAAGCTAAGAAATGCCATTGGATAACCAAAAACAATCTCTAAAAGCCAAAATCTATATTGGTCTCACCAGTGCATTTCTATCCGTAACAACAATGCTGTGACATTAAGATGCAAGTAGCAAATCAATATTTTTATCACCACATCATGCAGACATGTACTGGCTTCAGTGGCTGACAGTGCATAGGCTAGAAAAGACTCTGTAACTTCTCCAATCATGAGCTCATCAACAGAGGAGGTACATTATTTTTAATTAGCTGTCTATTACCAACTCTATTTTTTTCTTGAATGCTTATGCAGTGTTGGTCCATGAACTCTAATTTTATAATTATTTAACAATTCTTTTTTATTTACTGTCTTACAAAGGTATAATACCACTGTCTTGAAAGGAGAACAAGAGGGAAGAATTTGGAGATTTTAATTAAATTTTGAAAGTGCTGTAATGAGAACAGACACAGGCAATGTAGTGGAGCTGTGACCCAGGCTTTCTGTAGATATCTACTTAAATTGGCTGATTTTCAGAAGTGATAAGCAACCAGCACCTTCCAGCTATGACCTGTAAGTATCACTGGAAGCTCAATTTGAAAAATCAGACAACTTACATAAACTGTAAAAGGGACCTGACAATCCCAAATCAGTCTGGAAAACCAAAACCGACTAACCAACCAAGCATTCGTGGCCCCAGTAAATACTATAACACATGCCCATTAAAAGCAGTGTGTTCAGATAACCAGTATTCTATATGCACAAAATCAGCAAATGACAAATACACACCATTAGCTGGGATATTTATTTTTTTTCCCAGCAAAAAAAGATTTCCCTGTTAAAATTACCGATTTTAACACCATTTTTGTTGGTGTTAAAGTGTACTTCAGAGTAGCAAGTTCCTTTCCACCTTTAATTTAAAGGGGGCAGACTGAACTTGGAATAGTCTATCAAAAATCATGTACTGCATTAGCCATAAATGTGACAAGACTCATCACAACAATTAACTTGTCAGAAGACGTTACGTCTTGCTTTCAAGTACAGTAGAGAGGCAGCAGCTCTGCCAAGCTATTTACTGAACCTGGGTGGTTGGAATGCCAAAGTAAACAGGTGCTTTAGCCCTGGCTTTTAACTGTTTTGGAGCTTGCTGGTGGAAGAGATAATCAAAGAAGACTTTTTAATTTTTTTTTAATACTATTGTTATTCACTAAGTCAGAACTGATAACTGGAGACTGCAACCAAAGGGAGAGGCAAGGGGAGCACAATATTTTCAGACTGTGCAAATTCCCTCTTCTGTCTAATGTGAAGAGAGATTGGATGAAAGCAGGGAAAAGATTCCACCCCCCACTGCCAGCACTTGCAACACAATGACTTCTGATTAGGCCCCCTGAAACCTCTGCTCAAAGAGACTTGAAAGATAGAGTAGAAGATCCTTAGGTTGTTGACTGTAATCCTGAGTTGCTCTTTGTCTTCAGCTGTATCAGTAGATGGAGCCAACCAACTCTATACTTCCCTGGTGTGAGAGTATTTCCCATTAAAACTGTAGCAGTTTTGGAAACATTAGACTTTCCAAAGAGCTGTAAGGTTGTGCTAACAGCAGAAATGATAAATATAATTTGCACTAGTAAAGCATTCCATTAAAGCATCACTGAAATATATAAAGCATATTTAAAGGAGGAATATCTCACTTTTGTCTTCCAGAGTTAGGTGTTTTCACCAGCTTCACTAAAAGGCAGGAGGAAGTATTGGCTGCTTCCAGCATGAGTTCATAAGGAAGTGACTGTCAGTTACTCTGCTGTCAAGGCCAAGTTTGCTGATCTTGCCTATGGTGAACTCTGCCCTTCAAAGATAACTGTGCATACAGAATGGATAAGAGGTCTAAGATAAAATAAGGTGAATTCTGAAGGTAAATTTAAGTCAGTTCATTGAGATATATAGTGTTTAACATAGAAGCTCACTACAAAATTACAGGATGTGTTTATGAAGTTTCTGTAAGGTATGAAGATACTCAGCCTGATGAATAATGGTAATCTGGAAGGGAAGAATTTACTCATGAGCAAAAAAAAGCTTGAGGAAGCAACAAAGGAAAGCAAAAAAGCAACCCAAAACCAAACCTGTCCATTCTGAGTGATGAATAACATGAAAATTTGACCCTTTTTTGAAGTATTTACTTCTCTAGCTGACTAAATGGCAGCAAAATTCTTTGAAAAGTCTCCCCTGACTTGTGTGTGCTACATACTTTGTAAATCCATCCTCAGCCTCTTTGTCTATTTCTTCGTTTTTCCATTTCCTTTTCATTATAAGTCATGTTTTCCACTTGCCACAGCAATTGCTTCGGAATACTTAACATTTTGTCTAGAAGTCTCTCTGGAAAACAAACCCACACTGAAATTCACGAGAATATTCACACTGACACACATGGACATTGGAGAGGATATGAAATCGCCTACTGTCGTAGACCCACAGACTGCCTTCAGGAAAAAATATGCCTAATATTTATACATGCACATCCTGAGGTTAAAAAAAACAACATGGATGCTTACATTGAACCATATGTGCTTAAGTTTCCTGATAAACTGAAGTAACAGGTTATTTATTATACTGATGAAATATAAATAGATATTTCACATGTTGATAAAAATTAAAAATTATTTATAAACTACATAAGTACATAAAAGTTGCCATAACGTATCAGGGCAAAGTGGTTAGCATCCTGCTACTTGCAAATACTCCAAGGAGTAAGAACATAGGCAAGCACAGAAGGATTTCTCCCACATGCATTCTTCCAGCTTCAGCCAACAGCAGCTTAGACCCATCTGAAGCTTTAAGTTTTACCACTGCGTTTAGTACCTACCACTGCAATCTCTCATCTCTGTTTCATCTCTGTTTGAGCAGTTCCATATGTCTCCCACAGCATCATGTGGCAATGAGCTACATAATATGAAAAAGTAGATCCTGGCTGCCTGATAATTTCCCACCACCTTGCTCCTCTTCTAGGGCAAATACTGAGTGATTGCTCCCCACTCACCTTTTCCAGACTCTTCAGTATTTATTTTGTATATCTCTGTCCTGTTCTCCCATGGACATCCCTTTTCCAAACTGGGACATCATGTCTTACGTAATTTTTTCCTGTGTTAAAGGAGTTCTGCTGTTCTGATCATCCCTGCTGTCCTCCTCCCCTGTAATCCTGACTGCTTCTATATCCTTTTAACAGTGATTCGGCAACATGAATTTAGAAGTAGGGTAAAAATACCCTCTGTTTTGTTCTCGGTTCCTGATTTCTACTTGCTTTTTTTTATTACTTATTTTTTTCTGCTGCTGCTTCAGCATTAACTGACAGCTAAACTGACTCTAGAAGTTGTCACTGTACGTGCCTAGCTGCCATCATATTATGCCTTTTCATTATGCCGTGTACTCACATTACACCGTGTACATTATACTGTAGGAATGGAATTTTTTTCATGGGTTTTATTTCTCAGATGCTCAGCATACTGACATTTATGGTCTGTTTAAGTTCTTACTGTCCTGAGTACATTTCATTAAAAATTTTGTGCCTCATTAATCCCTCATTTTCCAGACAATTTACCAGTAAATTGAACAGCATCAGCCTCTAAAAGATTTGTGTGAATCTTTGCTTATAGCCCCTCTGCATTGTGAAAGCAGGCTGTTTAGTCCTGCTTACTTTTTCCTGGCTACTGATCAGTTGTTATTCTGTTTCTTTGACATCTTTCTAATTGAGCTATAGATCCCTTCACACCAGTGCTTGAAGTGCAGTGATAAATTACTTGCCAGAAATGTTGTTTGATTTTGATTTGTCATTAGCCTGGTAAGAGAGTGCAGTTTTGAAACATTAACCTTAATATTATCTTTACAAATACAATTAAGGCTAAGTATTAAAAGAGTGTTTAGTGACATAGGCTGGAAGGAAGAGAGAAGCCTCAGCCTTGCACATGTCATCAGGACAGCAGAGCATTTGAGGGTTTTTGTTCTGGAAAATATTCAGGTGAAACATACTGTGAAAATAAACTTTAGAAGAAGCAAATGTTCACAAAATGTCTCCTAGTAGCTACTGTTTAAACTAATTTCCTGCCGATTGGGTCAATTAGGACAGAAGAGGATCAAAAGTAAAAGCAGTGTGATATTTTACTAACCCCTGGTCAAAGCATACCAGCACAAAGACTTCCAGTGAAGTCAACAGCACCGGGAGCAGCTAAGCTCCCCATTCTGCAGTAACACAGACGTGTTGTACCACTGACACCACATGAACTGTGTTCATGGCTGGTCTTTTCTGCTCATGCTATTTCAGCAGTGTGGCTCACTGAAATTCATCCCTGTGCCACCTAAGCAGTCCTTCAAGCCCTGGTAACTGACAGAACTGGTCTGCCCTTCAGTGAAGAGGTAAAATTGAAATGTAAAGTACTACACCACAAAAGTCTTGCATTTAAAAAAAAACAAAACAAAACAAAACAAAACAAAACAAAACAAAACTGAAAACAACCCAAAAACATCAACCCCTCCAGAACCCCAAACAAAAACCCTCACACAAACTCTACAACATGAGATCTGAATACTGACCAATAGCCAGAAGGAGCACTGGAGGTCAAACCAGGGAAAGATAGGAAATAAAATCCAGAAACTGAGTGTCAGTCTGTTGTGCAATCTGTTTTCACAGAATCCACTAAATCAGTGAATTCCACTGCAGCTTTTGCTCCTACCGCTGCTACAGTCACAGTATCTGCGAAATGACTTAGGCACATCTCTGGAGAGCAGCATGGGTCCAGTGCTTCCAAAAGGCCAAAGTCAATACATTCATGTGTCAGATACATGTGCCAGGGTAGTTGTCCCAGCTGCACAACACATGATGTGTCAACTGCTTTACATAGGCCGGGTCAGGGAGAAGCTCATTAAAGAGAAAAGCTACAGCTCTGCTTGCAACATCTCTGCATGCTTGTCCAGCTTCACACCAGAAACAAAGACACTGCTTCAAGAAAAGGGTTATACTGGATGGAGTTCAAAACCCATACAGAAGGGCCAGAGGAACTGTGTACATTAGATACAGATCCATCATCACTTTTTCATGTCATTATTTCACTGTTGAGGGAACTGTGTAAATTATTCTGATTTAACTTCTCCTGTAATAGTAATTAATTCAAATTATTCTGATGACCAAATTCAGTCTTTCTTACATTGCTGATGAAAGACAAGAGAGCTCCTTTTCCCTAAAGCATGCTTTGCAGCGAGAGAGTTTCAGCTGGATGATTTCCTCTGAGGTGAATTTCCCTCCTTAACAAAAAGGCCACAGTCCCACCCCCTAAAGGCATGCAGTACCTATTTCCCTCCGAAAACGTTCAAGGAGTTAGGTACATAAATACCCTTCAAATTCAACCTATCTATAAACGGGGCCTACCTTTGAGATGGCTTCCTGTGCAGAAGCATGGGGCACTTCTTGGAGAAGACAAGAAATGACACAGTACTTTCTGCAGAGTAAGGAGCTGAAATGTGGCATTTCTGGACAGCATGAACTTGCATCTGTGGCCACATTTTTTTGGTGCATCTTCTAGGAAAGAGTGCTGGAGGGGAGCAAGTTGCATCACTTCTTTGAGCACTGAATTGTCACCACCGTTACAAACGTTCCCCTCAGTGCACCTGAAAGCTGTTCCTGAACAAGTGAAGATATCATCACATGGCTGTTACAGACAATAATGTGTTTTCTCTCATTTTCCCTATCCTTGACTCTTCCATTAGGACCTTCAGCTGTACAACAGACTTTAGTCCCACCAATTCAGTGGCAGCTGCACCCCAGACCTCATACTCATACATCGTCGCATAACATATGCACTGACTTCTTTTATATAACATCTTTGAAGCAGAATTAAGACAATGCTATCCTACTCTTTCTTTGCTTGTTGTAATTGGAGGGGGATTCTGTGGCTAACGCACTGAGACAAGAGCCTGAAAATGTCAAATGGTATCTCAGCTACCTGGGCCTGTCTGTGGTATGTGCCTGTTCAGAAGAATGAAAGCTTTTCACAGTGCTAATCCCTTTTACACACGCAATCTGCAGCGCATTTGCAATTCTTTTTTGGCCTTCTTTTTAACAGGGCCTTAAAACATATTTTTCCTTAAAATGACAACATTTGTTTCTGCCCTCTTTGTTCGTGGGGCTTTGTGCGCTCATAAACAGTTTAAGAGTTCCCTTCACACCTGCCGTGCACATGTGTGCCAGTAACAAAGAGTCTCTTATCTATCCTTCCCTGATAACTTTCTAGGACAGCGTTTAAGAAAAGGCAACATCCTTGCAACTGTAACAAATAAACCCAAACCTAAATCCTAAACTTACAGCAGGGACAGTAAGGCCAGTGTGCCTGGAAAGAAGGGAACCTGACTCGTGAAACTCATTAGAAATCTGCTTTCTGAAGGGCTGAGGAGCATCTCAAGTTTAACTGCCTGGTATTTAAACCTTCCCTAACCTGAATTCATTGAAGTGCATCAATGACAGACATTGCATGAATGAGCATCTGTCATGGTTGAACCCATGACAACATCATCCACCTATCAGTCATCTCCATGCATAAAAGCCTTTCAATATTTTATAAATGTTTTTTAATAAAGCCATCCAAAATCCCTGTCAAGCACAGGGTCAAATATGTGCTTCCCAGCTTGGTAAATCAGGAAAGCAAGCAGGGAAAAGCTAAACATTAAACTTCAACCTTCAAACGTATTCTTCTAACCACCTGATAACCTCCCCTCTTCAGTGCTCCAGCCAGTTGTTTGTTCTACACTTGAAGTGAAACACAAAGATAAAATAGATCCTGTATTTTTAATAATAATAATGCTGCATTTTTATTTCTGTCTACCACTGTTGTTTGGGTAATAGTTACACCAAGATATTCATATTCATATAAACTAACACATAGGCTAAGGAAGACTAAGTTGCTACCACCAGAATCCTTAGAAAATTTTGCACTATCTAGCACATTTTATATATTCGTACAGTACCAATACTTAGAACCTCCTTATTCTTTCATATAAAAGATGCATCTTCTTTCCCATTCTAATCGTTTTGCTAGAGAATTGAAGGAACAGAGCCTTCCTTACCCTCCCTACTGATGCTAAAGTTGGAGCAGAGAGGCTGATTGGAAGGCAAGCAGACCTGTAACTCCTTTCCAGCTGGCGAGCCCTGCTCAAAGACACAAGAAAGCAGCCTGTACCATCTCAACATTTTGCTTCATCCTTCTTTGATGTTTCTGGTCTCCGTGTTACTCATTTGGAAAATCCTGCCAAAAATGCTTCCCAATTAACATAATCTGAGCTACGCTGAAGCTAGGCTGCTACTCAAAAAAACTTGCTCAGAAAACACCCCCCTGAGGCTTGTTTACACAGCAGGGAGTGGATCAGCACGCATTAGACTGCAGTGTCCTGATTTCTCTTTTTCACTGCCTTGTGCTGGTTATACTCTGCTGTTACCAATGTCACTTGCTGGGCTCCAACACCGAGGTCTCTGTGGAAGGAAAAGCCTGTTTGCCTAACCACAGGACATTTTGGGATCAACGAGACTTTCCCAGCCTCTTTCAGCTTAAGCACTGGTACAAAGTCTGAGAGGAATTTCCGTCCACAGAAAAAACCTTAATCTTCTGGTTAGACACCACCACACACTACAATCTGATACTTAATAAATTGCCATGAAGCTATAGTACAAGCATTCACTTGGTCACTTCTACTTTTAGCAATAAAAAACAATTGGGACTGAAGTTCAGTTGCAATTTGTTTCAGCTGCTGTGGCAAGGACCCCCTCAGAAAGTAATTTCCAGAAGATCCTTCTGGTTAAAAAGCCATTTCCTTGGCAAGGGGTGGGATGTCTGGAAGATAGCAACAGGGACAAAACCAAGTACAGAGATTTACAAGAATTCCTGAAGAGCAATTTAAAAACCCTGTATTTATTCTAACAATTACAAAAACACTTTATTCAGCTAAGCAGTTTAGCCTCTTCATCAAAATATAAAGTAGACTTTAAAGCCTAACTTTTGTTACGCAGTTTTCCTCACTACCCCTAAGGCAATACATGAGGCAGCACCAATCCCCCTGTAGCTCTATGTCATATTGGACAGGCTGTTTTCTCTTCTTAAACCCATGCTCCAAAACAGAGCTTTGAGCAGCGACCATATAAGTCAAAGCACCTTTGTGTTATACTCCATATGAACTCTGCAGTAAGAAAATTGGGGAAAGCACTTTGGCACATCAGCAAATTAGCTGAAAGAGCAGGTGGCAGGTGGAATCTTCTTTAGAACTTCCAGCATTGGAAAGCCCAAAATCTGTTTCCAGTAGTGACATCAGAAAACAACCTAAGATATCTGAGATGGGATCCAAACACAGTTAAATGCTGGACCTAGATTTCTATGGCTTCTTTTGAGCTGACATGAATACTTGTCATTGGCCATTCAGAGTACTGCGGTTGTACTTCACGAAACACCAGAGTTTTGCTGATGAAAAAAGAATATATAAAATAAATAAAAATGCTACAAGGAGGGGTGGAAGTCATATGAAACCAAAAGACTAAATACAGGATGATAGCACATCTGTAGGAGCACATAGCAAAAGAAACAATTCTGGAAACTACCCTGCTTTGTGCAAAAGAAAAATAACAGAGCTTGTCCCCCATCAGATGCATTACTTTCCCCGATGCTGTCCTAGTCAAGAATGAGATTCCAAGGATACTAGTTTCCTGATGCAACATAAACATATTCTGTTTGCAATTCCTTTTAAGAGGTCTCCACTTTAGACATTTCAGACTTGCAGAGAAGAAATCACACTGACAGCAAATCACTGCTTCACTCAACACAAGCTGCCAAAACGCATAGAACTGAACCTTGTCCTCTCATTCACTGGACCGATAAATATGCTTTTAAAAGCATGCACAGCCTGGTTCACACTTACATGATTCACAGAGAATGAGGCAGAGGGCTTGCTGAGTGAAGCAACACCTCATTCTCGAGCATGTGCAGAACAGTCCACCTTCACATACTGCTAAAAATGCTATGCCAGCGCCATTTGCACTACATATGTGCAACATGCATGTCTCCAAGATTCATTACTGTGTGTACGAAAATTCAATCGTATCAAAGCTTAGCTTTAAGAAAGTCCAAAGGTTCTGAACTGTGTGCTTATGTGCTTTGAGGGCGAAAAACCAGCAACTCTTATTTTTTTTATTGCTCCAGTCTTTCCTTTAGCATGGAGTCAACTCCATGCTCCCACTGTGTGTTTATATCCATTCATTTTCATAACTCAATTTCTGTTTGTGTGAACACATATATAAATCATAGATGGATTTAAGGCAGATCACAAGAAAGCTGTAACTACAATGAACAAAACTCATTATTTTATTTGAAAACCTCTGTGCTTCGGTCATTTGGTATGGCCATGTGTATCATTTTACACCATCTCTCTCTCTAACACTACTTTCTGTAGCTCATTCTAGAGGAAAAGATTCTGTAATGACCTTGGAGGTATCACAAATTCACCTGTTTTAGCATTTCATTGTAATGTGAAAATTCCTTTGTGCTCATGAAATTTTCCATTCAAATAAATCAGTCTTTCAATCACAAAGAGAAAATTCATACTGAAAAGAGTGACAGTTTGGGAATGCACATGATCATTGCACATCTTATACCCTGATCAAAAAAAGAAGAGATGAATGTTTGTGTTCTCTAATGACAATAAAGACTATTGCAGGTAAAAACGATTTTTAATAAAGTAACAAAACAAACCTTCTAATCTTGGCTTTCATATGGGCCTTTCATATTGGTGGATATGAAGCTCATAGAAGCTGTTTTCAACCTAAAGGTACCTGAAACACAGCCTAAAACAGCACTGAAAGACAATGTTTTCCAAAGAAACATCCTCAATTCCCCAAAAAGACAAAAAAAAATTACACTTGAAGTTTTACTGATGCAGGAAATGCAGAGAGGCAGCTTCTGGTTTTCTTTCCTATTTCTGTAGTTTTGTACAAACTTCAGCTCCTCAAATCTATCATAAGTGCCTAACGACTGCAGTTCCGACATCAACACGAACCTCCCCAGCACCATAGCAAGACATGGCGACAAGCCACATGCTACCGATGAGCCAAGTGGGAGCTGCAGTCTGGGAGTCTGGGTCCAAGTCTGACTCATTGCACCCTGACTCTTGTCAGCCACAACCAGTGTGTACATGAGGGGGTAGCATGAACTTGGCTGGGACTTTGACAAGTCCAAGAAGGAAAGGAAGGTCTCTGCTTTGAAGGTGTATTTCAAATTAATATTTCTGCATAAAACTTGTTTGAATAAACTTTAAAAAATTCTCAGCTACACAAAACCTAAAGAGGAAAGCAATGCTTGAAAAACAAACAGGAGCAGGAGCTTCATGGAACTCCTCCTCTGCAGAGTTAAATCCCTTCTAAATGACATTTCCAGGGCGAGGCATTTGTAAGTACAACTGTAAAAGAACCAAAGGCTCAACTGACAAACCATGAGATATGAACTGCTTGCAAGATACATCCGGTGTTGAGATAATTAAAATCAAAATTAAACTTGTGCTATATTTGCATCTGCAAAACATCAGTTAATCAAACATAATGAGTTAATCAGACTCATTTTTTTCTGAGGGCAAAATGCAATCATGCTTCATCATCTTTTGTGTTGTCCTTGGACTCTGACAGACTTTCCAGACAGAAACAAACTCTTTGTAAGTATTTGCACACCAAATAACTCGTCAAAGTCCTGGAAGATTTCGAGTCATTGTTGCAACATTAATAGAAATCGTTGTATCAAAACCACTTTATAGGAGCTTTTTCTCTATATTAAGAAGTCAAATAACAACAACAAATTGAAGGGGACACCAAGGATGACCCAGGAAGGAGATAATACTCTGTATCCCATTTTTGCAATCAAGAGACAAGCCACTCAGCTATTTAGCAAGACTGCTGCCAGTAAACCAGTATGCCTCCCAGATTCCGAACAGCAAACAGCAAGAGCAAAGAATACATTCTCTGGTGACCTCTTCAGATTTAGCAATTCTGTATTTATTTATTTATAAAAAAAAAAAAAAAAAAAAAAAAAAAGCAGCTGTTGCTGGATGTAATTTCTAGGTATTGTAATTAATTTATTTTTAATCCCATGTAGAAATAATTTACACTGTCTTGTTTGTTAGCTATTCAAGATATTGTGGTTACATTTTTGGTGTCTTTGGTACATTTTATTGTAACATTCTCAGGGTACTGCAGTCAATTACTACATCTCACGCTGTTTTACTTGCTACAAAGCATCATCCAAGCATTTTCTAGCAAGTCCTTGTGGGTAACTATGTCCTGTTCAAGAAACACATGAATGCCCATGCATCGGTATGTGTGAGATCAGTGTCAATGTAGAGATCAACGTCAATGACATTTGGATTAATGACTTTTTGGTTTGGCTTCTGTGGTCTCAAGCCTCTTAATTTAAGCTGTGATACAGTTTAAAATAAAATAAAAATTAGAAAACTTTATTAAACCAAGTATATTTGGAATACTAAGGCTGATCTAATATCTGCCTATTGTGCCCCTGCAGTGTTGAAACTTGTCCCAGCTTTTCAATCCCCTCTGTCTTTTCCAGACCCCATTATCTCTCATTCAGCCCCAGAGTTGTGCCAGCCCCCTCTCTTGGCCATCCTAGTTTCCTTCATTGCTGCTGCTCCAGTCTGTGTGGAAAGTGGGAGGGACAGTCACAGCAGGAAGCACAAACCCAAGCAGACATGCAGCAGCAAAGGGAACAAGAGACGCATCTTGCTGAGGAAAGAGCTGAAACAATGGCTTGTGGCCAGGACTTGGAAAGGGCAAAATATAATAGCGCCAATGGATTAAAGAAGAAAAATGGCTGGAAATATAGTCTGGTAGGGTCTCAGCCTACTAGATCATTATAGGTGCTTGAGTATGAAGGAGTGCAAATACCAGCGCTGGTGGAGGGGACTGTATCTCAGAGGCAAGAAGTGATGAAGATGGCGAGGTGAAATAACGAGGTTATAGGGCCATCATCCAGGAATCTCTGGACAGGGTATACCTTTCCACCACAACTACAATAGGTGGGATTTTCCCTTTCAAGCTGCTCCTCTATAGTTGAGAGAGAGTGTTCACATGGAGAGCGTATAGCTAACAAGCAGAAAGTTGATCCACCCTCCTTGCTAGCCTGGCCTTTTTCATTTATGACTCTATTTGCTATACCATATTTATTTAGAGATGATACATCCAGAACAATTTCCCAGAGAGGCTACAGTACAGGGATTTTAGCTGTTCCTAGGAAAAAAAATATCTCTATATTGAGTTTTGAAAGGAAATTAGTGCCAGACAGTATACAGTACTGACCACCCTAAAAAAATAACCTCATCTAGAGTGCTCTGTATTCTAAATGAATTTTTCCCTTGTGCAAATGCTGTAGGTAGGTTCTGATTCTTTGTGAAACTCAGAAAATATTAACAGCTTGCAGAAAGGGGAAACAGGAAAGACAGCAAGGAGCAGTGAAGACAGTGAAATCTCACAGATTTAGCACGTCAGTGCTTCTTATTCTCTGCTGATCCAAGGCAGTAAAGGGAATAAGAATAGAAAATAAATAATATTCCTCAGAAAGACATAAAACATAATTCTCACAAAAATCCTCATTTGCCCCGCCAGTCCTTCCAGCAAGTTGTATCAGCTTGCTTTGCTCATGTGAGTATTTCCATTAATTTGAACTGGAAATTTGCCTGACAAAGGAGCACTGGATCTTCCCTTTCTGGGCAGAAGCACTGTAACTACCAGCTGAAAGACATCAACACTCTAGATAAGCCATGAACTATTGTATCTGTTGATTTATTGCTGATTAAAGACTCCCAAGTTGCTCCGAGTCCAGAGGATTAACATAATTGAAAAACAAATAGGTTGCTGGCTGATGGGCTTTTCATCAGTTTTGGTGAGAGTCCTCCAATTTCCACTACGTGTATCCACAGACAGATGAATGCACAGCTCAGAGCTGTCACAGGAGCAAAATTCTATCAATTCTCCTTTAAGTTGCATATCCTTGTCCTTACTAAAGCTATTTCCTAATTTAAACAGGACACTTGACTCATTATTTAATGTTACCAAGACATAAAAAGTAGCCCTACTTTTGACACTTCGTAAATTCTACTCATGCAACAGATTATTTTAGAAATAAATGAAAAGCACAGGCCTGTTGTTTTACCAAGACAAGAACCATTTTCTTTTAGCAAATGGCATGCAAAACTTCAGTACAAAATCCCATAATCTAAACAAATAAAATACTAACCTAATAAGAAGGTACTTGAAAAAGAATTATGAAAATGTCATGTCTTAACTGGTTGAGATGTGTGACACCACTGTTAAAAAATGCAGTGGCTTACCAGCCCTGCAACTGGAAGTATCACCAAAGATAAAGCATTATCACAAAAGCTACTTTTTTATTTCTCCTTTCTCTCTCATCTCTCTTCTGTTTTCTTTTCTTTTCTCCCTTCCCTTCCATCCCTTCACTTCCGTTGCCTTTTCTTCTTTGTATTGCAATTCATTGTTAGTTTTGTTGCTTCAGGCAGATCGTCAAAAGTAGCATCTACAATTATTGGTAGCAAATCTGAATCATTTTCATGGACTACATCTGTGCAGGAGCCGGGGATGGAGTCTCAGGGAGAGGGTGAAATCAGCACCAATAGCCCTTAATTGGAGGTCAGACTTTGCTCCCTGGGAGCCAAAATCACTGATTCTCCAGAGGTCTTTGCTTGTGCTACAAACAGGACACCTTAACATGCATGCCATCTCTTCTATCACTACAGATACTTACAGTGTTGTCCCTGACTTAAAGTGCACTTTGTGAGTTCTTGCCAGTAAATGTAAGTCCCCAGCAAACAGTCCAGATTGTCAAGTAAGGGACAAATCCTGCAAAAGCAACTGGTGGACAGTGCAACTGCTTCCCAGGAACTGGGGTGACTTCTAATCAATCATTCTCAACTTGTGTTGAATACACATTGAATTGCTAAAGATGTTGTACATAGGGAAAGATGTCAAGATTTTCCAAAGGACAAAAATTATATGTCATGTTTGGGGCTGTACAGAGCAGCCCCACAAGTACCCACATGGAAACTGATGAGAATTAAACAACTCTCAGCTGGAAAATGAATCCTATATATTGGTTTTTTATGAAAATACAGAAAACAAAAGAAAGCACAATGAAAACATATAAGAAAGCATATCATGCTCCTGTATTTCCTCAAGGTGATTTAACATAGTAATTATTACAATGTGCACTAGGAAAGAGCACAGTACTTTAGTAATATGAAACTTCAATGCAGCATCTGTTACCAAGCTTTGCTCAGAGGTAAGGAGAGTTGACAAAATTCTGGGTAAGTTATAAAACAATTGAGTGGCTAGGGAAAGAAAGCTTGGAGGATTTTAAAACCTAAACTACCACAACTGTTATTATGCCTGTACACAAAACCAGATGATAACATTCAATTATTAGGAAGCTGATGTGAAATACTTTCAGTGGATTTCTTGAATTTGCAGCTTCTCCGCTGTTTTAAGAAAAATATAGGCAAGATACAGACCCTTCAGGCACTGAGTATTTTGCCTTTTTAGTGCTGAATGTTGGCAGCTCCCTTACTGCTACACTGTTTGTTGCTTACGACAAGCAGCTGTATTTAGAGGTCCTAGTAACACTCAGCAGTATAAAAAAAATCAATGTTTTCTGAAGGAACCTACCTCCTTCAACACTACAATGTGCAGCCTTCCTAGCATACTCATTGAGACCTGACAGGATAGCAGAGGACTGATGGCTTAAAATACTGCTTTGCAGTTTACCACTGAGATAGAGGAATGAAGATAAATTTTTACCAGACTTCCAAGTTTCCAAGCCGGGTAGAGAGGGAAGAAGACTGCATGAGGAAGCCGGGATCTTTTTTTCATGAAGTTTTTCTTCCACTTTTTTATTCAGGGCTATTGCTCCCTGCTTATCTCAGCTGGACATAACCAAACAGAACTCCCACAACCACTGGAGCACATACTGGACAAGCAACCTAGGATTTATTTTCTGTCATATTAAGAAAATGAATGCGCCATAAACTATTCCACACTGGGACAGCATCTTTTTTTACTCTCACCATGAAGAAAGATAACAGAGATCAACTTGCCAGGTGTGATTTTTAAAACCAAGTTTTTTTTCACTGCTGTAAACACAATTGGCATTTCATGCTCAAATTTTCCCCGACTACTCAAATTCAATTAATTTAGTGTCTGAGAGTTAATAAGAAATTTCTTCCTTTACTTCTAGCAATGCTTTGAAGGAGTCAAAGAACTGCTGAAGATAGTAAATTTTTTAGATAATTCTTTCTTCCATCAAGTATGAACCCTATAGAGAAGATGGCAAGGTTTAAAACCTTCCAACTCCCATTTGCACTGCTCTTAACACAAATTGTGAGATGTTGTTGTCCCAGACAATCCTGAACGAAGTTAACTAACTAATTAAACACAGGAAAGTTTTGAAAACAATGGGAGGGAAGCTTGGCAATTATTTGCATATAGCACACAGACAGACACTCAAGCAATGAAGAGATGTCCTACCTCTCCTTGCCGGTGATAGTGCTTGGGAGGTTTTCCCATCTGCTCTAGGATTTTGCCCTTCTTACTGCTAGCAAGTATCAGTCCCTGGTGGATGCCTGCAGATCTGTTGGTTGTCTGAGTTGGAGCCTCCCCCATCAGGGTGGACTTGATGGAGTTCACCTTGGAGCTGGAGCTGTCTAGCTGGGAGCTCTCCACGATCAGGACCGCGGCTAGTAAGAGGAGACAGCAGGAGCACTTATTCCACATCAGCACGATCATCTCCCCTCCCCCCAAAAGGATTATCTTTTCTTTTTTTTTTTTTCCTCTTTTTTTAGGCAAAGAAAGCAAAAGAGAGAAGAAAAAAAATGTTTTTAAAAATATCTCCCAAAGTTGTTAACAAAGCAATGGATTTCAGTGCCACACACTCAAGGAACTGCTGTTCTGAGAGACACAGGGGAAAAATAATTAAAAAAAGAATCCCTTAGGAAAAAAAAAAAAACAAACACCAAAAAAACCCAACAAAAACACAACTGTCAAGTCTATAGTCACTGAGCAACTCTGATCTGTGAAATGTTGCTTTTTCCTCCAGGTCCTCGAGAAGTCCAGGCAGTTCTTTAGGAACTGAGAGCAATAAGCCAGGAGGCAACTGCACCCAGGGCAGCTCCCCACCCGTGCAGGCACCAGCAGTTTGCTTGAGCTTCAGAGAAAGAGTGAGCGAGTTACTTCCCCCCACTCCTCCTTTCTTGCTGCACAAGCCAGCAGAGAGGAAACTCAAACCAGATCCAATCCAAGCAGCACCGGCAAAAGCTGGGCTTAGTTTTCTTTCACTCTCTCTCCCCCCTCTTTACTTTTTATTCCCCTCCTCCTTTTTTCTGTCTTTTGCCTCAGCCTCCGGAGCCAGCAGGAGTGAAAGCGCCCGATCTCCTCCTCCTCCTCCTCCTTCTCCTCCTCCTCCAGCCCGGCCGGTGCGGTGCGAGGGGTTCAGGGCACCGTGCGGCGCTGCTGGGGCAGAGGGGCAGACCGCCTCGCTGGTCCCCCTCGGCTGGGTGCTGCGGCAGCCTCTCGCTGCCCCCTTGTTGTTACAGCTGCGAGCAGCGAGTGCTCCTTCCCCCTTCCCCGCCCCGAGGGGGGACACGCCGCACAGCCACTGTCACCCCTCCTGTACCCGTGCGTCCCCGTGGTGCCCACCTTTCCCGATGCCGCTGTGCCCCTCTCTAGCCCGGGTCCCACAGCCACGCTCGGCTGCGGACATGAGTGCCGCGCTGTCGGCTACACCTCGCTACAGCCCCGCTGTCCGGCCCCGAGGTTAAGGCTCGCCCAAGGGGATGGGTGCCGGCTTTCCACACGGGGTCCCGAAGTGGCACTGCGTGTGTTGGGGTGCCCCCCGGAATGCTCAGAAGGCTGGCTCTGCACCTCAGTCCTGAAGAGGCGTGAAAGCACTGGGCTGGCACAAGAGAGCTGACAAATCTTGCAGCAGAGCCTGCAAAGTCCACTGCCCAGGTAAAAGGCATGTCCAGCCGCTAATGCTGCGCTGCAGGACTCTTAAAGGTGACGCTTCTCAGCGCCATGGTGCCATTAGCAACCTGAAATAACTATTTTGTTCACTATTTTGTATAAACCCTCTCAATTTCCCTGTCGCGAGCACAAATCTGATAGCCGTGAAGCACCCAGGTGCTACTAACCCCCAAGCTCAGAGGCACTGCTGAAGCACCAAAACACAATGCTTTAGAAGAAGGAAGGTAAACAGGGCACAGGGTGCAAAATTAGCAGAACTGGGGTGAACCCACCTCTTAAATTTTCCCTGTTACCAACAACACATTTAGTGCAGAGAACATCACCGTGGGGCACTTGTGTACTGCAGTGAAGCAGCTACCAGCTCTTGTTTTTCCCCTGGACATGTGAAAGTGAGTGGAAGGAACAAAAGATGATGAGAGCAGCAGCCCTCTTGCTGTCCCACATGTTCATGTATGAACACTATCTTGTCTGGGAACAGTACGGAGAATTTTCATGTTTTCCCTCCCTCCTGTGGGGTCTCTCCTCTAAGCTACCATAACCTTTCAGCCTCTTCACACAGCAGAAGAGGTGAAGAAGAAAATGAACACCTGAAATTTAACTTCTTTTAAGTTAAGCTGCACAAAAGGAAGTTGCTAAAGCAAGAAATACCAGGGAGGAACCAAGCAATCTTTTGTCTCGCAGTGAGCACTCAGGGCCTTAGTACGTCCCTGCAGGGAAGACTCCATGGACCACACCACCTTAGTTAAGTTTTTCACATGTTGCCTATTGACGTGTGACTGCTAGCAATGTGTTCTAATGTCAGGGCTTGTATTGTATTACACAGAGCATCTTGTAAAGAGTACATTAACTTACATGTTTTTCCACAGCCCAAAACTCAAAATTGTTTGGGAAGATTCAATCCCATCTCACAGGGCTTTTCCTTTTTTTAAAAAAAAAAAATCTTATCTAATCATTTCTTATGTTAGAGGATTACTGCTGAGTTTTATGAGGGTTTTAAGTAGCAACTGAAATGGCACATCAGCCCCCAAGACTGAATTTTAAGCTGTTCTACTGAGCTCTGGCTCAAGCTTCATATAAGCTCGCATTTACTGGATTGAAGCTGGAAGCAATTTTATTAGCACTTGATCTCAGAAAATTAGATTCAAAATTCAAATTTCACTTTTTTTTGTGTGTATTCAGCTTTGCAAGGAATAAGGAATGGAAAAGGCTGCCTTCTTCGTGGGATTTCCTTTTTTTCTATCTTCATGCAGCCTTAAATAAACTCAAATTCCATTTCTGCCTTCATCCTCAATAACTCCTAAAGGCATTTCTAAGAAAATGTTTCTGAAAGATCAGAAAGCAATTTGCAGCTTCACAAGGAAGTGATAAAAGCCAGTCCTTTTTGACTGCTTTTGACCTGACTTTTGACACCCAACCCTACTGGTTTTTTACCCCTACCAAACCCAAAAGCAAACAGCTATCAGGGCCACAGGAAAAGCTTTGACAGATAATTTCATAGAAAGTTGGCAGACAGTCATATAAACACCACACACTCACACACACAAAAATTCCAGCCTCAGAGAAACCCAAGAGCCATTCAGACATACACACGCAGTGTATACACATGTGAATAGGCAGCCTCATGCACTACGGTAGGAGGGCTAATGCCCCTCTCCCCATTTGCTAGGAACAAACTGAGATGGTGAAACACAAACCAGTAACAGCTCCCAGATTTCTAGTAACAAGTCAATCCTGCATTTTCTCTTCCAGTTACCATGGACTGCCCTATTCACATTTTGTGTTCTTGCTGGGGATAAATACGCTTAAATACACAGAACACTGAAGCTACAATTCACATCTCTCCTCCTAGTATTCTCCGTATGTGCCACCACAGAGCCTCGGATGGTACTAAATTTGTAAAAATGTCAAGAGAGCAAGTTTTGCAATATTACAACAGAAATTGGACAAGCAAAATGTCATTTGCTCAGCCCTAAGACAAAATTATATATGGGTCTGGACTATCAATCAAAATATATGGGAGGC
The DNA here is from genome assembly GCA_025447955.1 of Psilopsiagon aurifrons. Classification (NCBI taxonomy): domain Eukaryota; kingdom Metazoa; phylum Chordata; class Aves; order Psittaciformes; family Psittacidae; genus Psilopsiagon; species Psilopsiagon aurifrons. The sequence goes on from JAOEHY010015420.1 coordinate 20,775, forward strand.
TGTGCTAATTCACACTTCAAACTCAGAATTAGTGGTACATTTTATTGGGCTTTGAATCTAACAACTTTGGTGACAGCAATTAGCAACCTCCATCAAATGATAACTTTTTTCGATGTTCTCTTACCCGGGAAGGAACAGAAATTTACATGTCAGTGGTGGAGTATTCTTCACCACAGTTGCTTTGAATAAGAGAAGGTTACAAAGAGGATAAAATAAACCGATGAGACATACAAACAGAATCCATGACAATGAAAGCAAAATATGATGACCTCATGGGAGTATCATTCAACTCTTCTCAAAATACATGTGAAATAAAAGGACATGTGTGGTATTAAAGAGAGGCACACTGCACCTAAAGGACCAGACAGTAAGTAGACTGTCTAAATTATATATCATATATCTATTATATATTACATAATATATAATTATATAATCGTATATCTAGTAATATCTTATAAAAATTATTGCTTTAATTAAATAAAAACCCAAGAAAACCACATTCCAGGTCTGTAGATGTAAACAGAAAGTTCCTGTGCATTCACAGCTTCTAGAAATTTGAAGAAAACTAGGGAGGAATGCTCAAAGCTTTTCAGATATTTAAGAACAGGTGCCCAAACACTTTTTTTTCTCAAATCAGTCCAGATTCAGCTAAGTATCAAATTCATCAGTCAGCTGGATTCAACTAAGTTTCTGTACATTAATTTAAATTTAGTGGGAATGGAAATGGATATCTTTCCAACAGGGCAAGGCCTATCTTGTAAATCACTACTCTGAAGGGAAGATAGTTTGCAGCATCTGCAAGGAAACGGAAGCAGGTTTTGCTTTGCTACCCTAACAGATGGTTCCCTACAGGGGAATCAACAACCACTTCACTGCAGGACAGCTGCTGCCAGACCAAAGAAATCAATAGATGGACAGAACATTAAACCTGTGTTAGGGCGGAGCTTTTTTCCTTAACAACAGCATAACATACAGATATACTTGTAGGGAAACAAGTTATTTGCTATTTTGACCCGCCTTTTTTTTCCCCCTTTTAACTAGTATTCATTCCATACCTTGAGTACTCCAAAGTGGTCAAATACACTTATAAACCCAGGTGTGTATTTCCTATGCTTTTCATTGCAGCAACTCTCATGTCCTTTAAGACACAAATTTGCTTCACAGTATCTATGCAAATAAGATGGTATCCAGGCAAAAATACCAAGAAGTGTTCCCACTTTGCAGATGTATTACTGTACCACTGCAACTTTAGATTTTGAGACACACCAGACTCTCTAAGAGACACCAAATGCCCTAAAGCACTCAAGAGGAGGATCTACCAGAGGAACCAGCTACAAAACTCAGTGATTGCTAATTGCATGAAGTATGCTAAGCAGAGGCTGACTACTGGAGATCAGGCAGAAAAAGACCTTACTACTAAGTTTGCCTCTAGTTTTGGGTGCCTAGTTCGGAGAAGCTAAATCCCACATGCTTTGTGTGTGCATGGTTAGTTAAACATTTCAGAGCAATGCCATCTTTTGCCCAAAATGGCATTTTGCAGCCAACCATACAGAATAGAAGAAAGCATTACCCCACAAATCAGTCAGTGGCAAATGCTACTTAACACATGGGATGGCCACTGGAAAGCTCTTGTCCAGTTCCATATTGTAGAGACTGAACCTGCTCCTGACCATTGCATACATAACCACAAATCTTTCTGGGATCCTCCAGAGGTGGCACTTATGCCCTAACTATGGAAGCAAATTGCTCAGCTTTAACTGCTAATTCATCCTGCAGATTTTCACTAGGCAGAAGGAGAGGCTATGCTTTGTGCAACTGTCCTGGGTTCAGCAGTAGCAGTCATTTTTCTCCTTCTTAGTAGCTGGTGCAGTGCTGTGGTTTTGACTTTTGGCCTGGGAACAGCGCTGATAACACCGATGGTTTTAGCTGCTGCTCAGTAACGTTTACTCTGACCAAGGACTTTCTGAGTCTCATGCTCTGGCAGGGAGGAGGGGAAGCCAGAAGGGAGCAGAGAGAGGACACCTGACCCAAACTAACCAAAGAGGTATTCCATACCACAGCACATCATGCCCACTATACACACTGAGGGCAGTTACCCGGAAAGGTTATATCACTGCTGAGTCGGGGTGGGTATCGATTGGTGGGTGGTGAGCGGCTGTATTCTCTTGCCTTGTTATTTCCCTTATCATTATTATTATTGGTGGTGGCAGCAGTGGTTTGTGTTATACCTCAGTTACTGGACTGCTCTTATCTCAACCCATGGGAGTTACATTCTTTTGATTCTCCTCCGAATCCCTCCGAGAGCAGGGGGTAGGAAGGGCGGGGAGTGAGAGAGAGGCTGCGTGGTTCTGAGTTCTGGCTTAAACCATGGCAGCAACCCAGCCACAGAAGCTCACCAGTCAAGAAGGTAAATGTTCATTGAATACCAGTGAGACCTCCAGCTGCAAACATGGAAAACTACAGCAGTGAGCCACTAGTACTTAGTTCTCAATGCAAAAAATATACATTTCAATATAGAAATATGCATTTGTATCTCTTTTGGGCTGAATCACCATGCTTTCTGTAAAAAAAAATAGTTTTTTCTTTTGTACTATTTGTACCCATGGAGAAGGGACACAATGCAGAGTAAAACTTGTACTTGTTTCTAAATCAGGCATTCAAACCCTGAAAAATTTTCAAATGTTTATATTTTCCAAACACATTTTGTCTTGTACAAATGCTTTGGTGTTTCTTTTATCTACACTTGTTTATAAATTAAATGAAAAAATCAAGTGGACTTAAACAATGACTTGGTGGAGTTTTCCCAGTTTCACTACTTATTCTTCCGAAAATAAGACGCTCCTATATGAAATCCCTTATGGATTTTAGGGGGACAGAAAAGACATGGAAGAGTAAACTTTTTTCTTCTTGCTTTTTTTCCCCCTTTTTTCTCTGAAACTTTTTAAAAGAGGAAATGTTTGGAAAAAAGCACGAAATAAAGGAACACAATGAAAACAGTGAGATCCTTTACCTGACCTCCTCCAAAGAACCAAAATTTCACATTGTAAATACAAAATATTATGGGCAAAAGTATAATCCTATGTTTACATTATTTCTATTTTACATTATTTATATTTTAAGCCACTTGACTTCAGTTGAACCACTTTTTATGTACACCAGCTTTAGTTCAGTCTAACGTCCTATGTTTTTCTTTCCCTTAGATAAACAAAATTACCTGTTCTTCAAATTAAATCTGGTTTTAATTCTAAATAAAGCATTTTGGGATACTTGTCATATGAAAGACATTCTATAACACAGAGGTATATTGTTTTTGTTATTATTTTTTAGGTTCACCAGCTGCACTGAATTTCCATTGCCCCTTACAGCAACTCTCACAACTTGGATATGGCCAATCTCCTTTAGCATTGCTCCTGGGGCCTACTCTGTCTTTTATTTAATTTCTGACTACAAAATTCAATCAAGACTATCAAGCAATACCTGCTTTTGCTAAGGCTGCAGCTCAACAACACAACATTTTCTTTTAAAAATCACATTCAAAGAGTTCCTTCTTCCCCTTTGTCCTCCAGCTCTTTATGGAGACACATTTTTGCATTCAGCTTACAACCTTCAACCAATTTCATCCCCTTCCACAGAGAAGGCTTTTCATGGCAGAAGGGGCAAGTGAATAAAGGCACTGGCCTGTAGAATGGGGAGAATGAGCAAGGGGATCTCCTCACTCCAGCATTTCCACCAAACGCTTTGTGTCCTGGGACTGTGGCCTCAGCAAAGCACCCAGAGGACAAGATGGGGCATGTGATACCTGAAAGCATGGTAGATAGATGTCAGCTCCAGAAATCCACTCTAATGCAGTCTATGGCCACCACAAAACTCTTCTTCACAGGTGGTATTTCTGTTAGCATCAGGGGAAACCCTCTTTACAGCTTATGCCATGTTTCTAGCAGCACTGAAGCCCATAGATATGAACTCTGTCCCAAGAGCTGGCCCCCCTCCTCCTCCTCTTTCCCTCTCGACAGAGGATGTGTGAAAGCCACAACCATACCCTGTGATCCAAGAGTGCTGGGGAGACTCTTCTGAAACAAGCTGAGACAGGCTGCCAGGTGGGCAAAGTTCTTCCCCTCCTCGCCTTCACCCCTGACCTCCAGGACATGCTGCTGGTTCAGTGTGGGGATGACACAGCGAGATGCTGGAAGCAGCAGCTTGGCGTTGTTTCTCAGGACTGCCGGCATACCCAGCAATTAGAGCAAGCCAGAGCAGCACTTTCTGGCGTGCCGCATCAAACAGCCCCTGGCAGGGGTTTGACGCCAGCTGCAGAGCATCCCCTCGCTGGCGTTGCTCCCGCCTAGTCCAGCCACATCAAGAAGTCCCAGCTCACCTCTCCCTCTAAAGGTTACCCTCGCCCCAAAACTGTCAGCAAGCGCAGCCGCTGGTGTAATCGCTGCCTGTCCCAGCTGAGCCGCGACGGGCGGCCCCGGCTGCAGCCGGAGCAGGAGGCACAACCGCAGCCCAGAGAAAGGCAGGCTCACAGCGTGCAGCTCCGGTCTGGGAAACAGGAGAAGAAATATCACATCCTTTGATTTCTGTACTTTTGGGTCTGATTCCTAATGCCGTGTTTCTCCTAGCAGGAAGGCAACTGATGCAATAAAACTGTTTTGAAATCCATATTTTTGATTTTTCTCCTGCTGATTTTTTTTTTCCCAAAAAAAGATGAGTACTGAATGTTACTGTTATTCTTTGTAAATAACACCTTTTCCTGATTAAAAAAGTTTAGGATGCTGTCATAGGTAACTATGGACACTGTGCTGTGACTAGCTTGCCTGCTTACAGTTCAGGATTTGAATCAACCCCTCTGACAAGCACTAACCCCTTGGAGTGGGAACCACTAATTTCTTATGAAGACAACAAAACCAAACCCCAGGCCAGCAAAATTAATAACCATTGACAAACATTGCCTCAAAGGCAATGTAATAAATTTAAATTATTTTAAGTCACTTCATTATTTACTCAAAAATATCTTCACTGTGTTACTCAACTAAACAGAGCCTGATGCGCTCCTGAAGCAATGTAGGTTTCAGCATCAATCAGAGACAGAAGTACTTTTTGAAGGGAAAGGTTTCAGCAAAACATGGTGAAGGGGCAGGCGGCCGCAAGTTAAATCCTCTGGTCTCTCTGATGCAAGAAGATGGAAGCAAAGCACACGTGCAAAGTGAGAGGAGCAGTGATGGTCAGCTGGTATGTTCTCATCCTCCTTCTGTATCCACACACAGGACCACTGCTTCTGGCCCTGCCAGAGCGCTCCCCAGTACAAATTGTCACAGAGAATACGTATGTGAGCTGCACTGTGCGTGCACAGCACGTGGCTTTCCAGAGGATCACAACGCGCAAACCAAAACACAAACTCGTGGTAGCCCAGAACAGCGGCTCACTTGATATGGAAATAGCTGAAATTTCAGCTTCCCTCCCACAGCTGCATATGTTGAAGAGTTGTTAAAACAATAAAAATACTTATAATTAGGAAGCCTACATACACCCATTTTCTTTGCAATATTCTTTCAATATTGGAGCCAAGTTACTCAAAGTTTCCAAAGAAAAATAACCGTAAGGAAAATTCCCTTCTCAGGAATGAAAGCAGCAGAAAATTATGAGACTAAAAAGGGAGCTAGAATGGAAACCATTGTGCAACCTTAGCTATAATAAGCACTAAAAAAGCTGATTTAGCTCTTGTTTTCTGATAAATGCAGTCACGTCTGAAGACTGTATGTAAAAGCAAATGTGAAAATATGTTCAGTCGTTTGCTTTGGCTTGCAAATCTACCTTAAACAAATGTTTTTAGAGCTAAGATGGTGTATCTACAGGCTGTAATAAATATCCCACTCCCAGAGAAAAAGTAGAGCCCCTGCTTTGTAAAAAAGGGAGTTAGAGACGTTGCTTCCTTCTTTGTGTGACTGCACAATTTTACTCCATCTGAAAGACAGAGATAAGTCTTCTAGCACATAACCCCCATGCAGTTTTTCTTTTTTAGCACAAATACGTGGCTGTAGAAACAGGAGATAGTAAGACATAGGAAAAATTCCAAATCTGCAATAGAAGAATTTATGCTGAATATTCAGTTTATTAGATAGAGAGAAAAAAAAAAAAAAAGAAAATCTGTTCCATTAACAGGCTAACATAACTGCATTTAATAAAATAAGAATCTGGTATTGACCACTTAGGAGCTCCAATTGGGTTGTCTACTAGAAAAAGAGTAGGCTTTATAAATAATTGTCCAAAAAAGGGACAACTCACTTCTTCTTAAAGTTTTAAATAGCATCAACTTATTCCTTTCATTCTAATGTTTGCAATAATTGGCAATATAGAAAGTAAATGTCTAAATAAAAAGCGATTTGAAAAGGAAAGAATTTTGGAACATTTTGTTTTGCAACTAGATTTTTTGATTCTGGGACATTAAAAAAAAAATCTCATCTTATTTTTTTCAACTGAAACTGTTTTTTCATTGAAATGCCAACTTACTGACTCTTTTCGGACCACCTACAAAGGTGTGCTTTGCAGGGGACGTGAATTTTGTTGGGAAAGAAGAAAAATAACATTCCATAGGCAATTCTCAGAGGAGTGGGAAATGGACAAATTAGCGCCAAATAATGCATAGCAGAGAAAAGGAGCCTTCAAGCTAGCACCAAAAATGTCCCATTTCCTTGCTTTATCTGCTGAAAGTGGACAGAAAAAAAGAGGTTCAAGCCGTATTGTTTTAAAGACATTGCCTATACGGCTGCTAAACAAAGTAGCGACAAAATCTGGAATTATGGGACTTTTCCACCATCACCATCAC
>JAOEHY010015425.1:0-20680 GCA_025447955.1 Psilopsiagon aurifrons
CCTCCTCCCTGGCAGAGCATGAGGCTCAGAAAGTCCTTGGCCAGACCAAACATCACTAAGCCATAACTAAAAACATTTCAGCACTGCTCTCAGGCTGAAAGTCAAAAACACAGTGCTTCACTAGTTACTGAGAAGGAGAAAAAAACGACTGCTACTGCTGAACCCAGGACAAGGCTTTGAAACCTTCTAGAACGATCAGACATGAAACATTTAGGATTTTCATCTCGGGACTTGGAGGCAGTTGAGTGCTGTCTGGAAAGCAGCCCTAAAAGCTGGACGGTACTGTGGAGTTAATACAAATGTGTTTCTGACACAGAGCGTTGCTTTCTTTCTCATCTGTTCTAACATGTAAACCGGGGAGTCAACATTACACATAACCTCTTTAATTAGGGAGGACTCTGGAGGGTTTTAGCTCTAAAATGGCATGGACTTTTAGCTGATTGAAGGAATGTATATGTATGTTAGTATACACACGTGTGTTCAACTAGCCTGAAAATATACTTTAAAAATTGCTCATATGTGTTATAATTCAAAAGTAATTAGAATAGTTAATAGCTGGGGGTTTTGTTTAGACAGTGATTACTTATGATCACTATTGTTTTCACATGTACAGTGAATTTGCTTAAGAGTTTTGTTTATTAGTTATAACTAGTATTAGGCATGTTCTTGCCCTATTGTCTCTGTAATAAGAGTAGCAGTTAAATTATTTTGATGAGGAAAGCAATTCATAAGTACTGCAATAGCAAATGCGGCTGAGGAAATAGTTTGTAGTTTCAAGGCTATCACTTTCATTGATTGCAGTGACAACAGACTTGCTGGAGGTTATATTTTTTAAATTAGACTTGAATTTAAAAATAGAATACTAAAACTCCCTGGTTTGCGTCACATTCTGTCATTTACCTCTGTCAAAAAAGATTGTGATTTGGAAAGTAGACATTACTTAGACTTAAATCCATGACTTTTTAGAGCAATCTATCTAGAAATAGTCCACATTAATTGACTATATTAAATTTATAATGCTCCAGGTAATAAATCCTGAGGAACAGGGTGAAGTATTTTTAGAACTGTGACGTAAAACGGTATGTGTAGTAGTTTCTATTTGTGGATCTAAGTAATTCTGCTCCTCCCATTGTAGCAGAAGGCTATGGCAAAGTGTCATCCTGCATAACAAACTGATTTCCAAAGACCTCATTTTCCTGAGGCGGAACCCTCTTGGTCTAATGCTGGAGCAGGAGAGTGATGAGCATCTATCTCACTAATACTTGCACTGTTTCTGTGGGTAACTTCCCAGAGCTCAGCAACTTCTGGTCAGTAGAAACACTATAAACCACTTGTTGTTGTAATCTCTTTTTGGATTTTGAGGGGTCTTTGGAAATACCAAGTGATTATCTGATGTATAATTTTTGCAAATATCAAATAAGGACAGTTTCCTTTACATATCTTTGTTTTTTAATCTTTTAATCTGCACGAAAATATTTTTCCACATACATAGTTATCTATGTATATGGAGTTTATTTCATGGTTACTGTTAATTTGATGCTGCTTTATCATCTGACATTTGTAAGGTCCACCCTGTGTTTCTCTTTTGTTTGACTTCATCTCTCAGTGAAAAGGTCAACTTTGCAGTGAAATAGAGGACACATAAGGCGTGTACAAAACTTGGTGTCCTGCATACTGATCATTAAAAGAATATACTTCAGTTTCAAAGCAACAACCTGCATAAAGACTGGAAAAAATGAATACCTATTTTGGAAGAGAGACATAATAGAATAGTACTTAGATAGGGGATTTTTAGCAGAGTAGTAATTCTTCTGTTTTGTGGATGCCAATTTTTTAGGAATACAGGTTGTAGTTACTGTTGACTTGCACCTAGTAGTGGGCATTTTTAATTACTAGTGGCTGTTTCTATTTTGTACAGTAAATGCCAGAAACTGTGTCTTCCCCAAATGTGTAACATAAATGATATGTCACACATATTGTGCAGATTAAAATAGAATTCATCAGTGCTTATTGAAGCAGTTGCTTCTTCATACTAAATTCATGTTCTTTTTGTGTCCTTTTACTGTCATGAATGAGCATTGACCTTTTGCAGATGACACAAAATGGAGTGTAGCAGCTGATATGCCAGAGGGGCCTGCTGCCATCCAGAAGGACCTTGACAAGCTGGAGAAATGGGCTGACAAGAACCTCACAAAATTTAACAAGAGGAAGTGCAAAGTTCTGTATCTGGGGAGGAACAACCCCAGGCATCCCACATGCTGGGGGCAGACCAGCTGGAACACAGCTTGGCAGAAAAGGACTTGGGAGTCCTGGTTGGTGCCAAGTTGAATGCGTGCCACCAGTCTATCCTTGTGACAAGGAAGGCTAATGGTATCCTGGGCTGCATTAGGAGGAATGTTACCAGCAGGTTGATGGAGGATCCCTCCCCTCTGCTCAGCACTGTGAAGCCACACCTGGAGTACTGTGTCTAGTCCTGGACTCTCCAGTATAAGCAAGATACAGACATACGGGAGAAAATCCAGCAAAGGGCCATGCAGGTGATGAACAACCTGGAGCATCTTCATATGAGGAAAGGATGAGAGAAGTTGGATCATTTAGCCTAGAGAGGGCTGGGGGTAGACTCATCAATATGTACAAATATCTTGAGGGAGGGTGCAAAGAAGACAGAGACAGGCTCTTTTCAGTGATGCCCGGTGACAGGGCAGGAGGTAGTGGACACCAAATGAAACACAAGAGATTCCCTCTGATCATCTGGAAACACTTTTTCACTGTGATGGAACTGAGGATGACACAGATTCCCCAGGAAGATTTTGGAGTCTTCCTCCTTAGAGATATACAATAGCTGTCTGGATGTGGTCCTGAGCAACCTGTTCCAAATAGTGCTGCTTGAGCAGGGGTTTTGGGCAAGAAGACCAAAAGGTCTATGTCTTTTCCAATCTCAACCATTCTGTGTTTCTATGACCCCTCATATGCTGCATATCATATTGTTTGAATTTTATATCACCTTATGTGTCCTGGTATGCAAGAAGCAAAAACAGCCGGAGACACAATGGTAGGACTGTAAGCGTAGTAATTGCAAATGTTCAGATTAATTTGTCTGGATCTAGCACTTTATAGTTGTGAAAAACTTTGTTGGAATAGTAACAAAATCTTATAAAAGGTAGACTTTAACACATACTGTGACTTCATCAGTGGAACTTAGCCTGGCATTTTGTTCCTCTTGCACTGTGAACATCGCATATATTTTAACACTGCTTTTCTTCAACAAGCTGTTCCTAGTAGGCACATACTGATTTAATCAAATCTTACAGCCGTAGCTGAGAAGCATTCTGAATCATAATAAGGTTTTTATAGTGAATATGACTTCATTTAGAAAACACTGCTGATGCAAGGTGGCAGATTCATTAAACTGCGTAATTGGACAATGTGCTTATACTTCTGGTAATACTTTAATTTTAAGTTGCACCACTTTGTTATCTAATAATATTTTATATACCTTGTTTCGCTTTACAGCTGTGTTTGAAGAATAGATTTTGGGAACAAAATAGAATAAGCCAATGATCTGGAATTAGCTTCAATACACAAGTGAGACTTTCCAGTTTGGTGTCTTTCTGGACAGGGAAGGTCCTGGAAATTTTGCACGAAAACACAAGATTTGTTCCTTAGGCAAGTTTGCCTTTGTGTGTTTCAAAGCATCATGGATGCTTACTTTTTATTAGGTTGAAAAGATCTTTTCTTTGGACGATGACCCTCCAACTTGCTTGGTAGTATCTCTATTTCATGAGTGCAGACAGATGGAATAGAAATAGTTTTCTCTTGCTTTCTTCAGTAACTAGACATGAAGAGGAAAAAAAAAAAGAACAGCTGGACATTAAAGTACATTTGATCTCTTTGCTGTACACTGAGTTTACTTTAGTTTATTGGTCCTTTTTGATGTTTAAATAACTGTACTTTTGAAACTACTGTTGTCTATTGATTGAGACAGAAAACTGTTTCAGTCTTCCTTATGTAAGTAAAACCACAGTACAACCTTGATACATAGGTTATAGTGATTAAACTTCTTGTTAAAAAGTAAAGCATAAAGACTGCTATCTGTCATATTCTTTTGAAGTTTTACTTTAGCCATTAGTGCTAGCTGTTGAAGACGGAAAATCCGAGACTACATTTACTCTATGGTTTGGTTGTCTGCAATAAGGAATAACTATTTATTCTTCATTTAATATTACGTTATGCACTGGTCTCAAATTGAAAAAAAGATTAATCATGCTCACTTCTCCATCTCAGTAGACATTTCTCCCCTAAAATTCTCCTGTGGTTTATTCCAATTATGACTCCACTTCCTAATATCAATGAAATATTTTTGTTCATAACTAAGCCTAAGTAACAAAATATCTTTCCTCTTAGTCTATAAAATGAACTTCTTCACAATTTCTGTTAATGGAAAAACTGAAAACGTTTTCATATATAGTGGGGCAATGACATCACATCGGTCAGCAATGTGCTAGAATTGATTGAAAACTAGAAATGAGCAATAATAAATTGAAAATCTCTGTGGTCCCTGCATCCCTGCTTCTTTAGAAGACCCTGAGTTAGAACATACCTTAAAGAAGCAGTGAACAAGAACATTGTAGCTTACCTTGTTATTATTTGGAGGTTATTCTATACGCAAAATGAAACTTCCGCCTGGATCATTTACATTGCAGTAAGGAAAAATGTCCTAGCTGACACAATTATTTAATATAATGGTTGATTACTTACAGAGATTGTTTCTGGTCCTGCTTCTTGGGAAAATACCCTAGGAAAATCAAATTGCATAAGCAGCCATTTCTGATAAATGAAAGCAGCTATAAGAGAAGTGAGCACTTTCTTCTGGGAATGAAGCAGAAGAAAATTGTCACTGAGTATTGTACATGATATCCCTGGGTGTTCCAACTGCTTAAGCAAGAAGCTGTTGGTAAAGGATATATGATGACCAGGATTCCAGGCTGTGTTGCAGCATAAGTAAATGGAACTCACTTTGGCAGAACACAGAGAAAAAAGTTGAATAGGATGAGACTATCCTTTGATTTGCATCAAGAAGTAATTGGATTGGTTTTCAATTTTCCAATTTTTTTTTTTCTCCTGATAGAAATTTTAAGTTTTCATGGGTACAAATGCAAACTTCATAATACTAACATGTATGTCCCCTTTTGGAAAAATTCTTATTGATATTTTGGTCATGGACAACTATGACTCAAGTGGAGAAACTCTCAGAATATTGTTGTCCTTCATCCAGCTACTTATCTTGTCACAGTTTTAGGAAACTGTCATTACTCCAGTTTAGAAGACAGTGGAAATAAATTTTTAAATTTTTTTTAGTTGAATTTTTTCATAACTTAAGAGCAGAAGACTTTAAACATTTTTATTTAATCCTGCATTATTTAACAAAAATAAATTATATAAGACTCAGAGTAGAATTGTCTAAAATATACTTCTGATGTTTGAGCTCTCTTGACTCTTTTTCCATAATATCATTGCCCTTAAAAAAAAAAAGCAAACAAAGGCAGGATCATCATACAGGAATACCACACATAGAAAAATTTTAGGCTTTCAGCACTTCCTGAAGAAATTAATTTATTGGGATTAATTAATTTTGAAAATGTATACTTTCACTCAATCATATTTCAGAACATTTTGGGACTTTATTGAGGTGAAGCTTTTATTGATGCAAAATAGGTAACACAGGATCAATAGATCAAAATCAGTCATTGACAGATACCTCTTTGCAGTACACCCAAATACAAAACTTAAATTAGCTTATCAGTTGCCATTTATCCCACAGTCTCAAAATTTAATTTGCAATCATTGTAACAAAGAAAATTTAAAATTAATATTGGGATGCACAACTTGTTCACATTCTATTTAGTGTATCACAAAGAAAATCTGGTCAAAAGAAAAAGAGGTGTTTTGTGGCAGAGTGTGAAAATGATCTATACATAAACCCTTTCAAAACCAAAGAAGAATGAAACCAATAGAATCAAGGTCAAATAATTAGAAAGCTTCATTAGGAAATTTTCCGTAGAGTGCCTGGAGTTTATTAGTAATTGTATGACCAAGCTTGCCACATGTTTTGAGTATCACTCTTTAGTGTCTGAACAATTTATAGTGTTAAGGTGACTTTAATCAAGTAGTTTAAGACATTTACCCCTGGAGTCATCAGATATAGCCTCAAAGCAAAACGATCCAAGTCATTTGTTTATCTAAAAATCTTCCTTTTTCTTGTTGAGCACTTTGTGGCTACAGGGACTGTGTATACAGTACTTCTGAAATTGTTCCATATACCACTCTAATGAAATGGGGATGAGAAAGGTTCTATGCTGTCACTACAGAAGTCATCTTCATTATTCAGTATCTGCAAAGCTCTAATAGGATTAAGAATCAACAATTCTAGTCAGTATTTTCAATTTTCTTTCTTCTCCATCATTTTTTCTATGTAAATTGGCACACACTATCCATATACTTGGGTTTTGAGTAATTACTTTTTTCTACTATTTTATATTTGCAAGAGGTTCTGCAGTGTAAGTTGCAGGTAGCTGAGAGGTCAGACACATGGGTGCATTTGTCTCAATATCGCTTCTTAAAACTTCAATAACTTAATCTTTCTTACATTTTAACTGTAGCTATGGATGAGCTATTTGATAACAATCAATCATATCTGTAATACAGATGATCGCATTTAAAAGTATATGATAGCTGAGCATTTTTTTCTGCTTTTCAGATTCTAAAATTCATAATTCATTTTATATCTATTTGGCACATTATCTTATCAGTTGCCTTATTGAAGGGCATGTGTGCTTGCACAGTCCTTGCATGTGAGACAGACATGTTTCTTTTCATAGTGATAAGAAGACTTTGTACAGAAATTCAGAAAAACTGAAAAAGCAAAACATTTAAGTCAGAAGCTTATGTGAAATCTGATTTTTGCTTACTTGAACATGTGTAACTTTTGTGATTATAATGCACCCACCCCTTGAAGAGAGATGCCTCTGGAATTTTCAGAGATTTCACTCAAATCCTAATAAACACATCTATGCAGTACAAAAATGATACATTATTCCTGTTACATGGTAATTTAGGCAATAAGCTATGGATGTTTCCATTTCTTAATAAAGCAGCAAATATTTCTAGTTTGCTCTTCTTAAATTGGAAGTCTTCAGAGTACTAAATAAGTAGAAGGTAATGCAAGTGGGGTTCCAGAGATTTGGACACTTTATTTAGGTGAACTGTGTTTGGATTTATTTTCAATTTCATGTATTACACTTATAGGGCTTAGGGTTGTCGAATTCAAAAATAAGGCCCTGTTTCAAAGGTGAGTGGTTGATTTTGACAAGTGGATGGCTGTTGCCATCTTGTAATTTCTGCTTCAGAAGGGTGATTAGCTGCCTCCTACTTACATAAACAGATTGCTCAAACCAGATCAATTAGCCTAGAAAAAAAATCGAAAAATCCTTCGAAAAATTTTCTTAAGAAAACTGTAATATATGCTCTGTTCCTTAAAATTACTTACAGTTTTGTGTATAGCAGAATGCAAATTAATCAATCAAAAGTACTCTGGAGATTTAGTTCATTGTGCAAATACTAAAAAAAGTGTCTATTGGTTCATGATTATTTTACAAACAGGTCATTAAATCAAATACACTTTGAATTCAATGACATCATTTTTTCAGAATATTCAACAAACTGTGAACAGTAGAAAATGTAGGTGGAATCCCCTTATTACCTGCTGCCTTTAAAGTGTTGTTTTCTTTGAACATGCCTAATGAATCCTGTATTTTGAATTAGATTTAGGAAAAAGACTTACTGAGATTAAAAAAATGCAGATTTCATATTTTTCTACTTGTGTAGCCTTAGAAAAAAAGCTTTTCCTTCTTGAGATTGCTAAAATTAAGCCTTCAATATAATACTGCACTAGATAAGAGAGATTATCACATCCTCTGAAACATTATTTTTAAAAATAAATATACATAAATATTCCATTATAAATCATGATTAAAATGGACCAGTATCTGATCTTATTCTACTCTAGGAGATCTCCTAACATTAAATACATATCCTGGCACTTATGGAAATAATTCAGTGGAGTTAATTTATGCCCAGTATTACAAATTTGCTGCAACTCCTGACTAGACAAACATCAACCCTGATGAGACAGATGCTCGTCTTGATGACATATAAATAATAAGAAAGGTTACTTTGGAAAATATATAGTTCTCTGAATTAGTTTCTTGTGCCATTTATGACCTGAATAGTGTAAACTGTGATTGCACAAGATTTCTTGTGTATCTGGATTGAAGCCAAGCAAGGAGTGGAGTTAGAGGAATGAAAGAAACAGAATCTGGAGGCTGCTGGAGGATTTCTGAAGCCAAGGTTCTCCTTTACATTAGTCAACAAACCATCAGTATTCTAGATAAAATGGGCTGAAATTTTGTTTTCTCTCCCAAGAACTTCCTAACCCTCAACTAGATCTCATTCTGTATGAAATTATCAGAAACTGCCTTCTTTTTGTTGCTATGTTGCTTCCAAATGTCCCAGATTTGGTTCTGCTGAATTTAGCCATTTAAATGTAGGCATCTACCCTGGTCATCTCAATTACCCCAAAAGCTTAGAAAGTCCTCTTCAGACCTGTACTATAGGAAGGAAAATAGCTGGGAAGGTCGTACTATATAATACCAAATGCTGTAAAAGTGACTTTTGTTAGCTCAGAAACAAACTTTTCTGAAAAATGAGTTGCCCTTTACAATTCAGTTTTTTTCTTCCTTCTCCAAAACTGTGAAAAGTGAACAGTGTTGGAGTCAGGGACATTGGTACTCTTAACTCTAATGCGTCCTTCTATGCTCAGAATTAGAATTATTTATAAATTCACTGGCACTTCTGCTTGAAATTTTATTTCCCTTGCATATATTCACACATACTAACCAATGTACACTTGATTGGATATTGACCCATTGGCTTAACCATGCACTGCCATGAGCTTTTCCGAAGGAAGGCAAGCATACACTTTTAAACCAAACTCATACCATATCAATTCTCCTTAAGACTGAGTACATGAGATAGGCATTTTCAATTTTTTTTGACTTCGCAGGAAATTGAGTTTATTTAATTTTAAAGGTACTTATAGCTAATAGGCAAATTTTATTTATGGTTCTAACATTAAAAATGTTGCAAATAAAAGACAAATGGATGGTTTTCAAATGACCAAAACCTGATGTGTTTGCTGAAACCTGATTTGCCAAGCCGTGCCATGCTTTATTCAAGTAAACCACTATTCTTAGTTCAGCTGCTAATGCAAATACCAACCAAAATACGTATATTACCCTTTTGCTACAAGATCAATTTTCACATTTAAAGCTTTCAATAAGTTACTGCAGTAACATTTTTGGGGCTAGCAAAAAACCTAGAAATATTGCCAAATGCTTTAAATAGTAATAAAAAATCTTTAGTAGAGCAGATTAGCAACAGCAGAAGTTATTTATTCTCTTAGTTATTTTGATTTCTAAGTAAAATAAATAAATAAAAAGAATCCAATAAGAGAGAACTCGAAGTGTGAATTCGCTTCAACAAACTGTGACACAACAAAAAGGACTTTGCAAGGTAAGTAAGATACATGCTGAAGGTGAAATTATCTGTCTATGCATTCTCCTAATGAGGTCTTTAATTAGTAATTGTAATACAAGATCTAAGGCACTTCAGCTTGGAAGTAGATGATTGAAAGGAGATATAATAAAGGACTCAGAAATTAAGAATGTTATGGAGAAGGGTTTATGCAGACTATATGTTTATTGGTTCTTAAAATGGAAGAGCTGTTTGTGATCAAGGATAGTGCCAGGCAATAGAAACTGCTTTTGCAAAAAAATATACTGTGGAACTAATTTGAAAAGCTGTGGTAGTTAAAAGAATAAATAGAAATAGTACAGGGCTTAAGAAAACAAATTACAGCAGGCCAGGTACTGCCTTAGTCTTATTTCTGGAACCTGGAAGGGCACAGATGAAAAAGTCTTTCTGTGTTTTTCCTATTTTGTATATTCTACTTACAGTTACTTGCTATTGGCTTCTTTCAGAAACAAGAAATGGGAAATTTTGGGCATGAGTGCAGTTCTTGGACTACCTGGGAAATATCTATAAGTGTCTGTCCAAACTTAAGCAGTTTTCTTAAAGAGAAATTACAGGACTAGATCCCATCAACTTGTAAGGTAAAAGATGGGAGTGAAAATCATGCGTACCTGTAATGCCATCGATGATGTAGGAAAAACATGTTTTTCATCTGCTACAGTAAAAGATGGCACAAGGAGTAAATTAGACCTTAGTTTTAATTTTTTATGACAGCTATGAGATCACAGCTAATCCTTAAAAAAATAGAAATATTAAATTAGGCTTTCAGAAGTATAACAAAGCATTTTTGAATTCCCTTCTAGTCATTTATCTCTATTTTAGGAGAGGGAATGGTATTTTCCTTTTGCAAACCAACACTGGACATTATGAGAATAGACTGACTTAAAACAGTGTTTTTTATTAAGAACATTTCAGTAACAGAATGATGTAATAGAAAATAAATAAATCTTTAAAGCAACTTTCTGGAAGAAATAATCTGCATGACATCAGAAAGCCCTGTATGAAAGAAGCATACAAAAATTAAAGTAATTGTCTTTTTTTAAAGGGGCAAAGCTTATTCTGGAAACTAATTCTCTGCTTGAAAAAAATATATAAATTATATAATTCATCTAGTATTGTCTCTACTCACATTAAGGATTTAGGCTTATTAAAATTAACATTTTCTTCTGCTGAGAACAGCCAAGCACCGAACTAGGACTACATAGAAATGTTGTAGAATTTCAGCAACAGATGTACTTTAAAATCACATATGACAAATGTTTGGAATGGTGGATTTAGACTTGGTCCTGGTTTGATCTCTCTCATTCCCTTTCAACTCTGTTATAAAAAAAAAAAATCTATTATTCTATGGGCTACTGACATTTACTCAGATTCAGTATTACACAGAGCCAGAAACCCAAAAAGGACTTGCTAAAGGTTAGATGACAGAAATGAGATCTCTCAACCCCAAGCAGAGAGCCTGAAAATCCTGATTAAATAGCTACCAAGACCTGCAGGCATGTAAACACCACAACACTCTTGAGGATCCCACAGGAGAGTGTCTGAAGAACCATAAGATTCTCATCCACGTGTGCTGCAGATTTATGCAGCTGTGCAGGCATTAACAGTACAGACATACAAGTAACTGCAGTGTGGTAGATAAATACATAAGCAAGCTGTGAGACAAAGCTAGAGCTCATCTAAATCACCATTGGCAAAGTAGTTGCGAAATAAGGGATTTTGTGCAGACAACTTACCTTGTTTCTGAGACAATGCAAGACTATGTCAGAAATGTAAACACTATAACAATGTTGTCAGACTCCACATGACAAAATATTGGTTTGCATCCTTGTAAGACAAATCTGAATCTAAAAGCTGAGTAGTTCTCAATCTCTCTCTGTTGAAAGACACAAAACCAAATGTGCTCTGAAAATATCTATTCCACAATCTCTGACTTGGGCTCATGATACACTGCAGGCATCTGACTTCAAGACCAGGTGAACAAAATGCCTCTTGCCTATTTATACACCCTTCAGGTATCTGTAGAATCTAAGAATAGCAACCAAGCTCAGTAAGCCCACACAGGCACTTCCGTTCTTAAAAATGTAGAGGACACAGTTATCCTTTTAATACAAACAACACCGTAGCCTGCAGATCTGGGTAGAATATAATTTGCCACAGAAAGGCTGCAAACCCACAACTCTACCTCCCTAGATGATACTGCAACTTCCAGATCATACAGTACCCTTAAGCAGTATTTACTCTCAAGCTTCCTTTATTGAAGTACTCCCACACTTCAGCAGGGTAGAGAAGTGAAAAAAGTCCTGACTTTATTGGGTGGTTGGGGAATTCTATGTGCCTGTGTGTGTTTCAAGGACAGGTTACATTGATCAGTAAAGAACTGGGGACAGAAATAAGTTTTATATACCATTTCTATGTGAAAGTGCCTGGCCCAGTGTTACAGGTGCTGCTCAATGATGCCTGGTGCAGCTGATGATGCCTGTTTCTGTTCTGAAGCACTAAGACAGTCTTACAATAAGACAGACTTAAGAAATAATACTCAGGTTGTTTTTCTGTTCTGTCTGAATCTGGGCAAGTCATCACTGAACATGCATTTCTCTCTCTGAGACTCCTAGTTACATAAACAATGCAGGGAGCCAATGCACTTGACCCAGAGATCTGGAGTCTATTGTGGAGGCCAGGCGTCTAGGAGGTTCGGCAGCATGTACTCAGTACTGTCAGTGTGAGTTTTATGGATATCTCTCACAGTCTACAGCTGGTGAGCTTAAATGCTTTAATTTCCATAGAATTTATTGCTTCTATGTGTAGACATTTCAGTGGGACTTCTCAAATCCCTGCAGGTGAGCCTCTACCAAGACCATAGACTGCATCTGGAAACACCTGGTCCCGTAAATGGACTTCATCCTACTCTTTCAGTATGTCCTGAAAGCTAGCTAGTAAGATTGTTCTCCTCTGGGGAAAAATATTGAGGACATAAACCTCAAACAAAGCTATACATGTTTCACATGCATGCACAAGCTATCCTTTCTAATTTTCATCAAAATACCTATGCTTCCTTGGGAAGTAAGTTAATGTTTCACTGCTTGTTATTCCAATACTTCTGCTTGATTATTTCAATTATGTAACTTCTGACATGGGAAGAAACTATGTGAATTTAACTTGGCAACAGGAGAAAAAGGCCTTAAAGTCAGATGAAACAGGTTAGTCTTTTAATAGAAGCAAAAAAATCTCTATAACTTCAGTCACTTAATGCTAGGCAAAACATTCCGTTACTGCATTGACAGTTTATGTAACAATTTTGCTTAATTTGTCTGTTCTTCCTGTTGACCCAATGGTTTTCTGAGAAACATTTCTGTAATAGATTTTAGGGCAAGACTGTTTTAGAGATTTACAATGGAGAGTCTTGAATGTCTCAGTTATATTTCTAATAATAGAAACATATGTTCAGTAAGCAAAATTTCACAGGCATTTTTAGTGATATTAATTGGGGAAATCTGTCTAACAGATTCTTGCTTTCCTTTTTTTGTTCCAGTGACTTTAAATGAACGATTTAATCTATGCATCTGTGGATACAAGGAATTGGCACAAAAGGTTGTAGTATACCCATATAATACAGCTTGTAAAGGTTTTATGTGGGAGTTTTTCCAATATTATTCTGTTAAGTAGATTGAGTCTGTTTGTTCTTTCAGTGGTACGGAATGTAACCCACATTTGCAGGTGTTATGAGATGCACGCTGATAGATGCAAGCGGTAGAAGATGG
Source organism: Psilopsiagon aurifrons (assembly GCA_025447955.1). Classification (NCBI taxonomy): domain Eukaryota; kingdom Metazoa; phylum Chordata; class Aves; order Psittaciformes; family Psittacidae; genus Psilopsiagon; species Psilopsiagon aurifrons. Next base: position 13,410 of record JAOEHY010015425.1, read on the forward strand.
TAGGCATCAGCCATGCACGGACAAGGAATGTCCCGTACTCTTCATATTCATTAAGAAGATTGCACATTTCAAATTCATTGTGCCTATTTTTTTGTTTCCACTACAGTTTGTTGTGTTACATACATGCTATCAATGCAAACACAAACCTTCTTCTCAGAGGTCATAGGACTGTAGTATAAGAGGCTGGAAGGGATGTTTGGAGATTCCCTAGTCCTTGCTCCAAGGCAGGACCACCTACAAAGTTAGGTCAGGTGGCTCAGGGCCTAATGTTGGACTGATTCTAATGTGACAAAAAGATGAGAAAGACAAACCACAACAAAAGAACTGAAAGCTTATCTTTCTACCTGACACCTGTGTCTTTTCTACGGCAGCATTTTCTTCATCAGTTTCTTTCAAGTCGAATTTTAAAAAGCTTTTCTAGATGTACAAACTTCATATAGTTTTACTGGGACCCTTTGAAAGTCATCTTTTCCATCAGTTATGAGGCCTTGTTTTGGATCTGAGCCTTGCAGTAACTGAGCTCCCCACAGTTGCAACCTGCCTTCCTGTAAGTTACTGATAACTATTATTTTTTTCCCCCTATCTAACCAGACCATATTCTTCTCCCTACTCAGCTTTTCTCCATCCTCTTCCAATTTGTGTGTTATTGAAGCTGCTCCCTATAAGCATACATGCCTTCTTCCAGGAAAAGCTCTTCTAGAGATTCTCACTTGACCCAGGGCAAAACAAGCAAGACAAAGCACCGCGCCTACATCTTTTAGAAAAGCATGCAGCTTATGATACACTGAAAACAAGCAAATGTAATACAGCCACCACACTGTTCTTGAGGACTGTTTTCAAAGAGACTTAGGGATATTAGTTTTCTAGAGATCAAGCCAGCCACAAAGGAATGGTACCCAAACAAACAAGTTAAGAGAGTTTTGGAAAGAGGATTTGAAAGCCCAGACTTGTTTTCTTCTAAATGTCTGTAGAATTTGAGTCCCAGTCCTTCTCAGTTCCTGCTTTGGCAGTACTTCTGACAACAAATAGCACTTAGTTTCTCACATCTAAACTGCCTGTTACTTTGTGGAATGGACTCAGTCGATCTAATTTAAGTAAATGTTCTGCAGCATATTAATTATGTAGGACCTTAGCTATAAAATAATCGTATTCTCCATGAACATGATGCGACTTATTTTCTTCAGGGCCAAATGATATTCTTTTTTAAAATGTTTTAACATTTTGTACTCTTTTCGCAAATGGAAACCTAAGGAATACTAATTGTCTCTCTGTTATATGATCCAGTATATTTAACCAAAATTATTGTTGGCAGAGGGCCAAATGCTTACAAATCTTCATATATAAAATTCGTGACAATTTCCATTTAATAAGACCTCAACGCGAGTAATGGCAGCCAGATGAATTAAAAAAAAGTAATTCTATCTAAACCAGAATCCATTTAAAATATTGTAACTATTTCTTGACTTAAATAAATTCTTTATTTAAGAAATTAGTATTTTGTAGTCTAAGGTGAATACAGAAAGCTCTCTCTGAAATTAGGCATTCTGGGACTTATAAGGTGACTCACTTAGATAAGAAAACTATTTATTCATTTTAATTTTCTGTAAATTGCTTTTTCTAATATTTTGTTCTGTTAGCTGAAACTTTTGTGGGGCTTTGCATTAATTAAATTGAAGGGTTACATTCTTCAAATCTAAACATTTAGGCAGCCGTAAGATGGAGAGGGATTAAATTTGCCTTTTTTTTTTTTTTTCCTCAAGCAAAGATCACAGCTGATTCCCTCTTCTCCTTTAATTGCCATAATTTAATTCCCATAAATTCCCAGGGGTATTTCTTAACGTGTGTATGCATTGATACACATTTTTGTGCATTCACTCTGTCTTGAATCAAGTAGTAAGCCTTGCAATGACTTTTGACATATAGAGTCAAAGGTCAGGGCTGGAAGAGACCTTAAAGATCCTCAAGTTCCAACCCCATTGCCACGGGCAGAGATACCTTCCACTAGACCAGGTTGCTCAAAACCCCATCCAGCCTGCCCTTGTTGATTCCAGATGATTCCATCTGATGTTTTCCCTCCAAATGTTTCTTTATAAAGTTTCAATTTCAACTCATGGTGTATATATAAGTTTTACTTTGAATTTTTTTTCTACCTGATACTTAACCTGACAGCAGATTTTATTTTCACAGTTTCGTAATTGTTCGTCTAATATTCCATATAATTGATTTTGGTTTATTTCTTTAGTAGCTTGAGTATATGTATAATATACTGTGTTGTACTTAAACATATGTATATTTTAAAAAATATAAATGCATTTTAGCATGATATGTTTTGTACACCTTCTATAGTGCCCTGGAAACATGTGTGCTGATACGACACATAAAATTAAAAATGTTAATTAACAGTGGATGAAAATAATAACATGGCGATATTAATGCTTGTGTCATCAAAGAAAAGAGTTACTTTTTACAGTGCAACTATGTCATTTGATATTGCCTTTCTTTTAATAGCAAAATGCTTGGTTGCTGGTTTAATTTCTCAAGATGTATGGAAAATTATCTTCCCAAATAGTTATATTTAAATATAGATTCTCTAGTTGATTGATGCTATGATTATTTTTTTAATGTTTCATGATTCATTAGAAGTGATTAATAACTCTTTGGCATTTGCGTATGCAAATATGCATGCAGCTGTTCAAGAGATAACAGGGGGACTGGCTGATCTAAGGATGTAGCTGTAAGGCAGGTCTGTGGTGCCAGGTCCTAGAGCTTGTTAAGCTCATACTCAAATGGTGTGCTTAGGTTCAGATCCTCCATGAAGCAAGACAATTATACTCAAAATGTATTTTGTACCTTACACTGTATGAGGTGCCTTTTCACCTCAGCATATCAAGCCGTTTTTTCTTTTTTTTTTCATGAAAAGGGGAAGAGTGTCTTACACACCTCTTGCCTTCTATAAAAGAGGCATCCTTCACTCACAACCTTCATTGTGAGTGCATGCAGCATTTGTGCTGCCTGATGCTGCTGTTCCTATTGTCAGTGATTCAGGTGAGATCTGTGACCAGGAGGCCTGCCACAGCCATTTTCAGCTTCTGGTAAATGAACACAATGGATTGCCATCTGCCCCAAAGGCATTGCCTATGGATAATTTAATGGCTGGCACTAGGAATTCTTCAGAAGTTTAGGGAAGCATATGAAGGCTCTGAGTTGGGCTTGTGTACTTCTGAAGTACATAAGTCTGACTACAGAAGGATATACAGGGGGAGGGAGCAGTGGAGCTGGCCTGGTCTTTGTAGCAGTCTTCTGTAAGTTGCAAATGGATTTAGAGACTCTGGGCTTTCAGGAAAAGCACAATAATTGAGGCTTTGCTAGCAATTTTTGCAGTACAACTACTTTATGCCACACTCTTGGCTGGTCAGGCCCAAGGGCAGACTTATAAACAGCAGGTGGCAATGGTGACTACCAACTGAATTTCGCATCTCCAAAACTTCGCAGAGTGCCTTTTGTACATGACATTTTGCTTACAACTCCCATCTCAAATGGCTTTGCTTCTGGTTGACAGTGTAAGGAGCTCGAAGTATTAAGCAGCAGTGGGAGATACCGGTAACAAAATTGCTGAGGTCTGACCATGGCTGATCTGCTAGCAAGTCCTTATGGAGCCTGCCCTGTGCCTACTCCCTCTTACTTGTATTGTTCCTCTCTGCTGGGGGTAGGTTGGAACAGTCATTTCCCTTGCTGCACTTAACAACTCTTTATTCATTCTGTCAGTTCCATCCATTTATGGGCTGAGAGATGTTCCAGAATATGCTTAAACAATGGGTGCAGTATAAAAATGAGGTGCAGGAGGAGTCTGGGCAATGTCCAAAGTCTGTGACTTCAGACAGATGAGGGAGGAAGGAGAATCAGAAAAGTAAAGCTCCTCACTAAACTACAACTATAATAAATTTGCTATTGACATAAAGCCACAGAAAGCAGCAGTCCTTCCAGAAAAATTACTTAGAAGAAGCTAATCTTTAAAGTGATGCTGTAACATGGGATCTATTATTATTTACAAGAGTCACCTACGTATGCTTAGGGATATCTCAGTTCTTGTCAAATACACACATTGCATAGAGTTTCTAGCATTGCAGGAGGGCTGTGCTTTGCTGACAACTGAGGTTTGAGTGCTAGAATAGTCTTCCTTTTGTTTGCTGAACAGCAAAAAAGTCTAGCCAGGCTACGGAGAGCACTTACATTCCTCCTTCCTTTTCGAGTTTCTGAATTGAAGACTGTTAAGCTTAATGGAAACACTATCTATCCCCTTATCTTCGAAGATATATGCTATCTGCTTTTTTGCCATCTGTTCCTTTTATTTTTCAGTTTTTCCATTTTCACCACTTAGATAAAAGGAGTTAAGCAGAGATTTCCAAGATCTGTCTTCAAATTCCCATCTTCACAGGAAAAACTTTCAGATGAAATTCACTTGCATTTCTGTAGTTCCTCTGTGAAGGAGCAGTCTTTCTATAAGTTTGTGCTATTTCTTTCGAATTGTTGCTGAATTTTGAGTTGATTTATTTTTAGTATGGTCTGATTTGATTTTCATTCCCACAGTCCTAAAGAATACTGATGGGTAACTTAAGCAGAGCTCTGTGAGTTGTATTTTTTTCCTGTGGATGGCCAGGGAAAATGAATGACAATAATAGATCATGCATTTTTCCGGAGGATTAATCAATCGTGACACAAAGTAAACTTAGATTTTTTTCTGTTAGATTCTAAATAGTTACTTGATAATTGAGCAATTTTTTTCTCAATGTCAGAGAGCATCTGGAAAAGTAGAAAGTTCATGAAACTTAATTCTCTCTGGGGTGGTCCAACACACCATGATCCTTACAAGCTTCCAGGCCTAATGGGGTTTCCTTCCAGCTTGCCAGCTCTAATTAAAGACAAACTCAGTTTCCTTATGTTATTCTATCAGCTTGCATAAAATCACTCTCAACTGCAAAAGCTGTCAAACCACATATTCAAACTTGCCTAGTCTCGTGAATGAAGCAAAGTTCCTTTCTTTTTCTTCTGGGCATCATGGTCTTCTGAATTAATTGTTTGATCTCTTTGCTTCTGCTTCTGTGGAGCTGACAGGTAGCGCATTTCTCGTTAACAAGGTATTTTGCTTGTCCTGGTGTCACGCTGCTACTTTTCTTCATGCTGCATGGTAAAAATGTTTCCCAGTCAAAGAAAAAGTAAGACAAAGGGTCTGAGAGGTTATTACTGTAAAAATGCACTACATAATATGAGCTACATAATAGCACAGATGTATCCTTGAGAAAGAAACTTGACAAAAAATTCAATATTGTGTATTGAGTATAGATATTATATATTGAATAATAATTATTATATATTGACTATATATAGAAAAAATCATTGAATTTTTATTGTTGCTACTGCTTTGTAATATCTGAGTACTTCATTAGACGTTAATAGATTTGACTTCAACTTCACAATACCATTGCGTATGCTGCAATCATATTTGAAAAATGCTTGTGTGGCCTTCCCTGACCTGTGTTTTTCTTACCTGCTTAGCTTAAAAGTGTCTCAAGCAACGCTAAAGAATAACATAAGTCTGTAGCTCCTTTTTCTGAAGCAGTCTGAGTCATCAATGAAATTTTTTATATTTAATGTATGATAACAAATATTGATTATCCATTCCAATTATGGTAAAAGAACACTAATAATTATCAAGGATTAAAAAAATTCTTTATCCTTATAAATATCAAGAAGGTTCAAAACATCTGAAAATCTAAAACTGTTGTGTACACAAAATGTTCTTTAATAGAGATTCTAGCACTTCGAAGAATGTAATACTTTTAAAATTTTTATCACAAGAGAGACCACCTGAAATGGATTACAATTGCAGTTAAGGCGACTGAGATGTAAAGTATTGTGACTTATGTGTCTCTGGTCAGTAAGCTGACGAAGTCTTCTGCCTTGTACTTTGATAAGGAGGTAAATACAAAATTATCTCTGCATAAAATCATGCCAAGGCAGTCTGTTAGATAACTATGTTATCTAAGTTATTAATGCAGAACAGCCTCACGCTCACAAGCCCTTGTTTTCACGGGGGACTTCAACCACCCTGATATCTGTTGGAGGGATGGTACAGCCTGGCACAAGCAATCCAGGAGGTTCCTCGATTGTGTAGAAGACAGCTTCCTTCTGCAAGTAATAGAGGAGCCAACAAGGAGAGGTGCCGTGCTTGACTTTTTGCTCACCAACAGGGAAGGGTTAGTGGGGAACGTGGTGCTCCACAGCAGCCTTGATGGCAGCGATCATGAGATGGTTAAATTTGAGATCCTCAGGACAGTGAGAAGAGCATGCAGCAAGCTCACTACCGTGAACTTCAAGACAACAGACTTTGGCCTCTTCAGGAACCTGCTCAATAAGGTTCCATGAGATATAGCCCCAGAGGGCAGGGGGGCCCAAGACTCTAGGTTGATATTCAAGGATCACCTGCAACAAGCTCAGTAGTGTTGCATCCCAACTATCCTCCTTGGATGGATAAGGAGCTGCTGAGGAAAATTCAAAGGAAAAAAGGGATTTTTAAAAAGTGGAAGGAGGGACAGGCGGCCCAGGAAGAATACAGGGATGTTGTTTGGGAATCTAGGGACCAGGTTAGGAAAGCTAAGGCCCACTTAATATTAAACTTGGCTACGGATATTAAAGATAGCAGGAAGGGATTCTATAGGTTCCTAATGAATAAAAGACAGACTAGGGACAACTTGGACCCCCTCCGGAAGCTATTGGGAGCACTGGCTACCCTGGATTTGGAGAAGGCTGTGGCTCTTAAAGACTTCTTTGCCTCAGCCTTTACCGTCAAATGCTCTGACCGCACCACCCAAGTCTTGGAAGGCAGACTCAGGGACTGTGAGAATGAAGACCCTGCACCCACTGTAGGAGAGGATCTGGTTCGAGACCATCTTAGGAACCTGAATATACACAAGTCCATGGGACTTGTGAAAATCCATCTGCTGGTCCAGAAGGAGCTGGCAAATGAAGTTGCTAAGCCACTGTACATCATATTTGAAAAATTATGGCACTCATGTGAAGTTGCCCATGAGCGGAAAAAGGGAAATATAACCCCGATTTTCAAGAAGGGGAAAATGGATGAGCCGGGGACTTACACACTAGTCAGCCTCACCTCTGTGCCTGGCAAAATCTTGGGAGAGATTCTCCTGGAAGGCATGCTGAGGCACATGAAAAACAACAAGGTGCTTGGTGACAGCCAACATGGCTTCACTAAG
>JAOEHY010015427.1:0-18366 GCA_025447955.1 Psilopsiagon aurifrons
AGTTCAGTCATGCTGATCTCACTTGTGTAGCACCTCAGTCTTACTCATACAGGCTAGCGAGGGGGTTTATGTGGCGAGATAGTTAAAAGATTTGTTATGAAGTTTTGCACAGTCCCACTTGTCTTACAACTGTCTTACAACTTAGGAAGTCCAGGTTGGGTCTCTGCAAATTACTGACTGTAGCCTTTCCTCCTTTGTGATTGTCTCTCTTATCCCTTGTCTATTAGGTTTGTGTCACTATGTGTTTATTACTTTCCTGTTATTTTTATCTCACTTTGGGCTGAAAAGGTCCTTGAGCTGATAACCTTAATGAAGCAGATGCTGTCACATTCCATGTACCCTTACAGTGTGTTGCTTTTGTATAGTTCTAAAAATTGTGTTTTCCCAGTAAAATACATTGGGGAACGGGAATACATTCTGTTTCTTGAAGATACTTTCTTTTATCTTTTGTCTTTTTTAATAGCTGGCTTCTGTTTATGAGCTGCCACTTCCAGCATTCATGTTCAAAGGCTTCAGTTGAGGACTTGCTAAATACATTTTGCAAAGTACAAATCTAATATAGCATGGCATGGTGGAAGTGTAAATGGTTTTCCTTGAGGGCTCCAGATAGCTGTACTGGAAGTGCAGATTCAGTGGTAAAGGAAACAGCATTCATGGGACTGTGGATACAACTGATAGGTGGAATGTGTTTGTATAATAGATACATTGTGGGTGTCCAGTTAAACAGGAAGGGTAAAAGAAATACCAGTTTTTTTTCACTAGGTAACCATCCACAACATGAATTGGCTGTAGCTTTTTGCACTATGTTTTCTGGGGAGTCCCTTGAAAAAGAGCTCTTTGGCTTTCTTTGAATTTGACTTTATCAATTCTGTGATGACTTATGTTTGTGAAACAGTAGTTTAAAAATGTAATTCTAAGCTCTAGCTTCTTTGAATGATCCTTATGAATGTGCTTCAGGTCCTAACACTTGTGTTACTAAACTAGTTTCGTTTGTCTTACTGCAAAAGGCTTTTTCCAGAGGAAGTTACTACTTGCTGACTAAATAGTCACTTGTTTAATCAGTTTGGTGAGCTAAGCACTTAACAATCCTACTGAACCATCCGTTATCTTTTCACCAGGAAAAAATAGATTGGTTCTTGCTTGTTTTGAGGAGATCTTACAGTTTGTTCTCTCTTTGCTCTCTTGTCTCACCCACTGGAGATGTAATATGACAGGCTTATGAAGTCTTTTTCTCTTGTTTGGGGATCTTAGTGGATTACTGATTTACTAGCTTAATGCTCTGCTATCTGAAAGAATAAGGGACATATGGGTATTCTTTTGCTGTCAAGGTATTATTAAGTAACACGTTAGATCTGGCAGTCACTTCAGTCTGAATGTATTTTGAATTCTTTTGGGATAAACACAGGCCCCAGCAGAACTGAGGGTTTGAATGCAAAGCTGGAAACTGATTTTTGCCGCTTGATAACAAGCTTTTAATTGTTTAATGTGTTGTGCTGAGCATAGACATTGACTGTCTCAGGACAAGGAAGTTATTTCTTACTTTTGTTGTAACCATGAGATGTTACTTCTTTTCGCAGACAGTCATAGATGCCCATATCTTTCCAGCTCTTATAAATATTTTGCAAACGGCTGAGTTTCGAACAAGGAAGGAAGCTGCTTGGGCAATTACAAATGCAACATCTGGAGGCTCTGCTGAACAGATCAAGTATGTAATAGTTCAAACTTTCAATGCAATTGACTGAACTAGTGTTTGTGCAAGAAATCAAACTCATAACCCAGAATCTGACAAAAGCATACATTCTGTATGCTTTCAGTGCTGTATCCAGTGAGCCAGGTCTTTGTATTGAGTTGTGAATGCGACATTCATTCCTTTAGCGAAAAATCACATAAGTGTTTTGGCAGCGCAGTGCTCATTTAACTAATTGAACTATTTATCTTATGTGAAAAAAAACTAAATGCAACTTGTAAACTAATTTGTTAGTGGTTGTAAAGTGCATCAAAATGCATTAGCAATATGAAGAGGAATGGCTCATTGTGGCCATCGTGTGTATTGTTTTTCCTGCTCAACTTACACTAGTACATTATGGTTATATGCAGTTTTGCATAAACCAAACCCAGAAAGTTGTAAATGTATTAATATAGTTTATATCAATAGCAAAAGTCCATAAACTATAGCTGGTTTTTTAGTTATAAATTAAAAATAAATAATTATCGCTAAAGAGACAGAGAAGGTATCTTAGTTTCAGCAGAAATGTATATTGACTAGATAGATGTCTCTACTTTCTCCAGTCAAGTTGCTATTTTATGTGATTGGTTTTGTTCTTAGACCTTCATGCCTCTAAGTGTTTAAATGGCTACACCAATTACAATTTTGCAGACAACTCACTTGGTTTCATGTGCTGTTTTTTCAGGTATTTAGTAGAACTGGGATGCATCAAACCACTCTGCGACCTCCTTACAGTAATGGACTCAAAGATTGTGCAAGTAGCACTCAACGGGCTGGAGAACATCCTGAGGCTTGGAGAACAGGAATCCAAACGCAGTGGCACTGGCATTAATCCTTACTGTGCTCTTATTGAAGAAGCATATGGTATGAGAAAAACATAGGGGAAAACATAGGTTAAAGTGGAAGTCGGGGGTTAAAGAAATGGTCATGAATCCATTAGTTTCAGCAGACCCAATTTCATTACTTTCCTCATCAGTATTATCTGAACATTAACTGTTTTTTGATAAGTCTCCATATGCTAAGGTACTTCATTTGTACATCATCTTTGTTTGTGTGTAGATCTGAGACAGTGTGTGCAGATCTTCCTTTCTTACTTCTGACCCTGAGGGGAGCCTCCAGGGTGTCTTTCAGGCACTGAGATCTTCCCTTCATAGCAAATTAAATTTTGGGCGCTCTGGTCTATCATTCAGGTTTCAAACCTTTCCCTGTAAAATTCTGGCAGCAGCCCCAGTTTCGTTGTTTGCCTTTGCTGTGCTGAGGTTCTGGCATGTACCAGCCTGATTTCCTCCCAGTTCTGAGGTACTGCTGCCCTTAAGGTTGATTTCCTTGTTGATTGGCCTTTATTAAGTCCTTTATTAAGAAAAATAAAAATGGGTCATTGGGAGCAGTATAGAAAAGGACAGTATCACTGAACATGGCTTCTTGAACCATAGTTCCCTTCATGGTTACCTTGACTTCGGGGAAGAGCTGTATCAGAGTAGGCTTTTTCTTGCTGGCTTCTAGGTTTTAACTTCCCTTTTCATGTCAGTGTTACAGAAATGTCTACAGAGTATCATAAAATTGTTTCCTCTAATCTTCATATATAGTAAAAGGTGCAGACAAGAAAGCTGCTGCAGTTCCCAATATTAGAGGTTTTCTAGAGTGGCTAAGACTTGGTTTTCATTATAGTATCACTCCTATGTATTAAAGATGGTTAGCTTGCTGTATTCTTTTAATTTGTTTCTGACTATGAGGCCTGAGTTTGCCCATCTGCTTAATGTCTTCCCAAAAACTGGTTGCATGAGCTTAACTGCATTGTGTATGCTTCTAGAACAGATTAAATAATGGAATCTCCATCCTTTTAAGCTTTGAAGATTGGCTGGGCACAGCTGACTTTTCCTGGTGTTAGTAGTAGTGCTGGGCTGGCCTGCAGGTTGGACTAGATGATTACCAGAAGTCTCTTCCAACTTGCAGTTATGTGATTCTGTAGTCATGGTTCTTGTAACCAAAGCACTGTGAACACACTTTCAGGAAACACAGTTGTAAAGGTCTCTTCAGAAAAATTCTTAGAGGTGAGGCGGTGTTCTTTACTCTTTCAGTCTTGCTGATACTTGTTTTTTCAGTGAAAAGATACGAAGTATGAAACACATCACACAGTTACAGGGAACTCTGTAGTTCAACCTGTTTTGCTGTGGTTGTGGAGAGTATAAGCTGGGTAAGGACATAGAGGCACCTGCTGTTTCTGAAGGTGGGAAGAGAATTGTCGTAGAACTTGATGTTCACAACAGACTGAAAATGATCATGGTCATATCCTTTCACCAAGCTGTAACTTTTATGCACTTTTCTTTGCAGGCCTGGACAAGATTGAATTCCTGCAGAGCCATGAGAATCAAGAGATTTATCAGAAGGCCTTTGATCTGATTGAGCACTACTTTGGAACAGAGGATGAAGACAGCAGCATTGCCCCACAGGTGGATCTCAGCCAGCAACAGTACATCTTCCAGCAGTGTGAGGCTCCCATGGAAGGCTTCCAGCTCTGAGGTGCCCGTGTGCTGTGTGCTCCTCTACCTAACGAGTCCTGTTGTCGAGCCACAAGCCACCCGTGGAGTGATTCTCTCAATGTTTTCCATAATCCTGTTTGCGCTCATTCGCTTGCCTTGTGCACATGCTCTTACATACGTCTGGAAAACTTTTGGCTCTCCGTGGCAGGATGCCCCCTCCTTGGCAAGGGGTCACCAGAATCACCCTTCTCCTCTAGATTCTGAACCTCTCCACTGTCATCTTTGTGGAGTTGAGGCACCTTTCTGTACTTTGAGATATTCCCTGCTCTTATTACAGGAAAATAATCCCTCCTTCCACTAGCCCCACTCTCCTGGCATCCAAGATAAGGCTGCCTTTCTCTTCTATTTGCTGCAGTGTGTGCCTGCAGTCCAGGGAAACATTCAGACTTTCTGAGAACGTAGCTGAATTAATTCCCCATATTCTTCCCTGGATGCCTCTTTGGATGGCTGAGAGAGATGCATTATATCTTCACATGCAATGTATCTACTTCGCTGTATGTGCCAGCTGGGGTTATTGGCATATAGAACATGTTACAAATAATGGAGTAAGTTCTCTACCCCCTGTAACAACAAGCTGCAATGGACATGTTTTCTGGTTCTTAAAGAATACTGAACACATCTAGCTCCATCCCTTCTCAACACAGCTCCCAAGCTGGATTGCAGACCACTGCGGAGACTTCCCAGTTGTTCTTCTCTGTCCACAAAAAAGAGCCTGTGAATAGGTCACTCTCACCACCTACCCAGAAATGTCTTTCCAAACCAGCTTCTAGAATGGAGAAACTACCCCCACTTTTGCTTGCCGGCACAGTATGATCCAGTTGGGCCTTCCTTAAAAATTGAGCCCTTTCTGACATCATGCTCCAGAGTCTGGTCCTTGGTATTACAGGTATGGCTGAAAAATTCTTGTCTGCCTCTTTACATTTTTACACGGTGTGACTTGAACAGATTTATCTTCTGAACACAGAAATTTGAATTTGTAACATTTAGCACAAGGAGCGTTAGAGTTTCATGAGACAAGAGCTTCTTCTCCAGCTCACCTGATAAAACCAGAGTCCTCCTGGTCAAGGCCCTTATTTAACAACTCAAATGACACTACGCTCAAAGGATAATAGTCTTACAGCCGGATCCTCCTGGCCCTTTCAGTTTTCCCTCTTGCTGTTTACTGGACTTGAGATAAATAAGCATGGAACGCATGGTTCCTACAGGTGACATCTATAAGGCATCGCTGACTGCATGACAGCTGTCATCTGCAGCTGTAGACTGCCCTTCTGCTAGCAGCATGTTCTTGGCTCCGCGACCTGCTTGGATCACAGACATCTGATGCGAAGGCCAGCCACTCCTCACTGACTTCAGCTGAGATTGGCACCAAACTCTGCGTGCAACTGGAGAGATGCCGCATGATTGAAAGTGGCTGTTCCATTTCTGTAAATGCAATGGATTGTCCAGGCCGTCCTCTCCCCCCTGCATCGGGCTGTGTTCTTTCAAGCCCTTTTGGATGCTTGGAACCACATTTGTCCAGTGTAAGCATTTCAAAATCACCACTGACAACTGCAGTGTCGTGTACCTGTGGTAAAGGTTAGTGGCAGAACTGTCTGCAAGATCTCCTTCTGGCTCCTCTCAGTGACAAGCCACTGCAAAAGCAAAACCAGCCCATTGGATACAGAATGATAAAAACATATAAATCACTTGTCAAACTGCTGAAAGAAGCTAGGCAAAGGCCTGAACATCAGCTCTGTGTGACCATTATTTAAGTACAGTCTTCAGTTCTGTCTGTGCTTCAGGATGGAAGCTCTGACCTGTGTGGCTACTGCAGCAGCCACCTGCTGCTTCCCTAGCTAAGCCAGTTGGCCTCTACCTTCCCTCTCCCACTTACTTTCTCTAGTGCTGCTTTGTGCTGAAGGAACATTTAGTTTACTGCACTTGATCTGTAAATGGACTTTGATTCTTTGTAATTTTAGGGGGTTAAATTTGGTGGTTAATTTAAAAAAAAAAAAAAAAAAAAGGGAAAAAAAAAGAGCAAGAAAACCCCTCAATGTTGCCTTTACATCACATACAAATAACTGTGTTTCTCTTTTCTTGAAGGGTGATAGAAGCACTGATTAGTAGCAAAACCTTGTTTTAGCTTTTGGATTTTTTTGTGCTGGATTTTTTTACGTGTAAATTTCCAATAACATGTCATTTCTATAAGATTTGTTTAAAATCATGTACCTCTTATTGGATGGTATAAAAATGCTACATATTTTGTAAACAAATCTGAGCAAAGTGTGTGTGCATATATTCTGTATATTCATATATGTATATTCTGTGTATATATACACTAGTGTGTATATATACATATATACACACACACCTATATATGTACACACATGCATATGTGTGTATATATATATATATACACATATCTATATATCTATATATATATATAAGTGTTTTCCAGGCTAGTGAAAACAATGTGGTGCATTGGCGTTTTCTTCCCCTGCCCCCCAGGAAAATAATGACAGTTGCCTCTAAATGAGTGAATTAAAAGAGAGTCCATTGAAGCTGAATGGTGTGCCTTCCTGTGTAAGGAGCCTGGCCAGTGTTTGTTACTTTTGCTGTGGATATGTGAATTCAGAGCAGATAAGTATAAATCTTTAAACTTGGTATGTTTGTTTGAAGTGACAGGCCTGGTTGACACAGGTAATCTTGTTGTCATATATACCTAGACTGTGTAAGGCATTTGACTGGTAACACATAATATTTTAACTGAAAACTAAAACAATACAAAAATCAACATGGCACACATTAAATGGATTAAAATGTGGCTAATTCATAGGTCTCAGTTGAATTTTAAATGCTGCTTAATTGAGTATATTTCCATCAGAATCTTCCAGCAATCAGGTCTTGGCCTTGCTTTACTTAGCTTTATTAATAGGTTGAGAAGAAACAAAATCCACTTCTAACAAAGGTTGCACATTCTAGGGAGAGCAGACTTGTGAATGGTGAAAGGAACAGTAGCTCACTTGATACAGACTCATCAGAATTACTTGGTATGCCAAGGACAAGTAGCCTATTTGCATTTTAATAGAGCCAAACGTGTAGTGTGACGTTACCCGTCTAATAAATAACATTCAGGCCACAGGTGAAGGACTCAGTTCTGGAGAAGTGCTGCTGAAAGTCTGAGCGTCATTCTACATCATCGCTGGAACACTACTTCCTGACATGTCACTGTGTGGCTACTGTAACGCTCACAGGTACAAAAATAAATCTTTAGTAGAAGTGAGGAATTTATATTAACTTTATAATGGCATTGGTGAAACTTTACAGGAACACTGTCGTTGTTGCTGTCAGTCAAAAAGGGATGGTGTGAAATTGGGAACAGCAAGGACTAAAAAGGTGGCAAGTTCCATTTAGATGAGAAACGAGGCACTCTACTGACACAAGGGTTATGTGTCCTGCTGGGAACACTGAAACTGGTATTTGCTTTCCTAAAGGATGTGCTGGCTGCTCAAAACAGGAACTTGTCTCTAGCTTCCACTTTGTGAAGGTCCCACTGTGTTCTGTATTTTGTGTGTAAGTAGGAGGCAGCGTGGTTTTTATGTGTGCAGGATAGGCCAGGGAGCTGTTGAAGTTCTTGTGTTCTTCTCTCCCCAAGACAAAGGGGGAAAAGAAAAGGAAAGAAGGGTTTAGTGTCTTCCTCTCCATCAGGCACTGTTAAAAGGGTGTAGGCTAAAACTGTGAATTAAATCAGGCAATATGAGATGTATTAAGTGTTCCAGACAGCTAAACTGGCTGCATAGGCCTGAAATGTGTGCTGGTTTTTAATCTATTGTCTCTGTTTAGAAGTGCTTTCTTGGAAACCATCAAAGCAGTAAAGAGGTGGTTTCTTTCATTGCCTCTCTGAGAAAGATTTACATCATTTTTCTAGTGGCCAACTACTTGCAAAGAAAATATGGCAGTGGTTGGGAGTGAGCTGGAGACAACACAAAGTCCAATGGCTCAGGCATTTATTTGAGACTCTGGAGCTTATGTGGAAGCTGAAAGAAAACACAAAAGTATGTAGTCACGCACAGTCTTTATGGAACTGGAGATACCAGAGTTGCTAGAAGGGAGAGATGTATGACATCTCCATGAAGCTTTTGTCAAACCACTGGACTGGAGTTCCAATTTTTGAGTAAACGGCATAAAGTTTAGAGAAATTTAAGTAAAATGAAAGCCTGGTGTCCATCGCTGCTTTGAGGTGTTGCTTTCTAAGAAGTATTTTACATAATTCTTATTTGAAATACTTTACCAGCTGGATGAGTCCAAATAGTTCTGTTTCCAAAATTAGACGAGTTACCTGCCAGTTCTGCTCAGAGTGCACTGCCAGGTGCTTTTGAGATGGATTGATTTTAAGCTCTGCCATCATGAAGCATGAATCACAAGTTTCTCTTGGTGGCCTGAAATACTGTGTGAAGTGCATGTGCTTTTTGGTCTCATTTAATACATACATGTGCACAGACACACAATCTGGGAAGTTTTGGTTTTGGTTTCCACCTGTGTGCCTACTAGTGTGGCAAAGAACCGGAGCTCTCATGGAAGATCTGTTTGCATACCTGCAGTGGAATTGTGACTTGCCTTCAGTGCTAAATGAGCAGACAAACCTCTGAAAGCCTGCTCTGCTCAAGGCCGCTGCCTTCCAGAGAACCAGGTTGTGGCATCAGCTGGAAGTTGTAACTTCTGTGGTGGAATGACTGCACAACTTGAGTGGTTGCATCTCATCAATGTGAGTGGTACCCAGAAATGCAATTCATAGAAAGATGGACTGCAGCAGGTATTTTCTAGTTCCAGAACAAGTGAAGGGCAAAGTACTAGGGAGGGCCGCACTGCTGGTTCTCTTTTCAAGGCGTAAAGACATGATTTACTCTGCATTGTTGTAGGGCTTTTAATTTATTCAGCAATAGTGCTGAATGTTAGTAGTGCAATTATGTTAGTAGTACAACAAAAAAGATTAAAAAAAAAATAGGATCAGGAGAAGGTTTCAAGAAAAATAATCTGTACAACTGATAAAAATGCCTCTTCTGTTTCTGGGGTCCCCACAACCACCTAGCAGGCAGTCCTGGGAAATAACGTAGTTTAAAGCAGTCTTGACACTTCCAATCTACACTTTCCTCCAAATGAACTGAAAGGAGGAAGAAAAACAATGTCTCCAGTTGCTGCAGGCTGTTGAGCATGAACAGTGTGTGGCTCCTTTGCAGGAGTTGTTCTTTGCAGGTGTTGCTGCTTCTAAAACTTGTGGCAGATGATCTTTAAGTGGGCTACTAAGAAAGCACAGATCAGAATTTAACAAGCAAAAAATGCGAAAAAATCTGAATGAGGTTTGGCAAAACATTGCTCTGCACCAGAGAGCAGGAGTGCCTGAGACTGACTTTCCCATACTCGTGTGCCTCTGAATAGTAAATCTGATAGCACTGGTTGACACTGTTGCTCCATATTCCTAAAAATAGTTATGTCTGTTGCCTTTGCTTGGACATTCTCCCTCACTACCAACTCTGGTGTAAAGGTTGTCATCTGTAATAACAGTGGTTCTCTGGAATGCCATTTCACTATCAATCTCCCTCCTTTTTTTATCAAAAGAAGCAGTTCTTCACAAAAAGTAATCCTTCACTTAAACAAATGCAGCCTGACTATATTGGACCTAGAGCAGGTAAGCAGACTTTCTAATAACTTATGATTGTTTTGATCCTGTTGATGCAGGTCATACAATTCTTCACTCAAGGGCTTCCCAAATAATTGTTCCCTCTTGCACAAAGAGGAACATATGGAATATTTGAAGCCCCCAGTAACAAGATAGAATACATCTAGCACCATTCTTCCTCAAGGCACCTGAAATAGTGAGAGTTAATAACTGCCCAAATAAGGTTATTTCATCTTTACAAGTATGAATGCACAAGTGAAAACTGAAGGGGGTGTCCTTTTCTGTCACAGTTTCTTCTCCTAAGTGGTAAGAGTGCATAGCACACGTGGGAAACACCTGTCTAGTTTGTTCACTTGTCCTATCCCACTAACCATGAAGAAGAGAGTTTGGAGGCAAGGGGAAATTGTTAGGAAAAGTATTTCTGGTTTTAATGACTACAGGATAAGGTATTAATTTTCTTGCACATGAGAGTACAGAACTAACATACGTGAAAGATGTGACTGTATTCTTCCAGTGTCAAGAGGAACAGCTTTTCTTCTCTAGTACATGGTCTCTTCATTTCCTCCTTTAAGGTTTAGCAGATGTGCTCTGAGTAGCTTCTTCTCTCCATAGTGCTTTCTTTTCCAAGTTTATGCTTGTAAGAGTTTGATGCCTTTTTACAGCCTACAACATAATGACAAAGCAAGAGCAGGTATCACCTAAAGGACCACAGATAAAAAACTTGAATCAACAGTTAACGCAATATCTGCCCTGTCCTTTTTAAGGCACAGTTCTGTCAGCTTTAATGCCAGGTGAGAAAGGGTCAAAAGAAAAAGACTATTTTGGCTTAAACCCATTACTTTTCTAGGAATAAATTAAGCCCTTTTGTTGAGGCACTAGAATATATATGGTCAGTGTTTAATACAAATCTCTGGTCTTGAGAAGTCAGAGGTACTGGAAACAAGTCAAAAATGAAACATAGTAGATTCCTGCTGCTGTGAAAACAGGCATCCCAGAGCAGCTGTCCTCCTCTCTTTCCATTCATACTGCCACAGTATAAGAGGAAAATGTTCTGGGAATTGTCAGTGTTCAGTCTCTTAGGGTAAAAAACCTTCCCATTTTTACGTTTCAGAGTGCTGCATCCTTTTCGTTTTGATAGGCAAACGCTGACAGAAATGTCGTTTGACACATCAGTAGTTCACAGTGCTGGGTGTGAGAGGCTTCTTGCCAGTTTTAAGGTTTCTCTGTAACACTTAGTAGTCTATAGAAAGAAAATCAATGCTGTTATTCAGAACTGCCTCGGAGAAAGGCAGCACACAACTAAGGTTCTGCCCATGTAGATGCTTTAACCTGAGGGGTTTCTGCTTTCAGTCATCTGTAAAAGAACGTTGTGGCCTCTGTTTCTGTGACCACTGTGCTTTTTATCGAAAGTAACTTAACAATAAGATGCACAGATTATATTCACATTCCTTGACTTGAATTCTAATGCTGCTGAGAAGCTTTAGCTTGGCTTCAGTGTGCAAAAACTGTTCCTTGCTTCTTTACAGAAATACCTCAAAATTAATAGTTCAACAACTGTTGAAAAATTAAAGCATGACTAGCCTTTGCTGCATGTGCAATCTTAGACTTTATACTCTCTTAATATGATGCAAATTAAATCAGAGACCTGCCACATGTTGAACTTGGATACCTTGCTAGATTCGATACAAGTGAAGGATGCTCAGTACCTCCAGGATTTGGGAGCTTCTCTATGAAGTAGTGTTCCAATTCAACAAACAATAATTTGAGAACTTGTTCCATCTATGCTAAAGTAAAACTATTTTCCAATGCAGTTAAAGGGCACAGAATTACTGGCCATCTCTTCACTGTTTAAAAATACTTTTGAGTATTCTCATGTCTTGTCTGTGGAGAAACATTTGCTATTTCCATTATATTGAGTCTAAGAGTGTTGCAGTGTGTAGAGGCATTTGTAAGAGGTCCATACAGTCACTATATGGACCCCATTGGCCCAAGGAGCCTTTACCTGCCCACCAGAGCCTCACAACAGAAGGTGCTCTTTCCTTTTGACTTCTTGCAGCCCATCAACAAAATCAAGGAGTTAAAACAGTGCAAGCACTGAGGAAAAAAAAAAAATCCCTCTTTTTTTCCTCCTTTTAAAGGAAGCAGATGCAGTCTTAGCAGTGACATCACCCTTTTGTGACTTGGGAATTAATCAATGATGGTCACTTCTGGGGAACTGGGAGGACTTAGTTTTGTTCAGTGATAGAATTAAAGCAACAAACCCCAAACCAAAACAGTGCTAACAATCCATAGGAGGAACAGAGGAGTTTATGTCAAGACTGATTTGCACTCACCAGCCAAAAATTGTGCTTACCTGCTTTCCTCTAATCACCATGATTATGCATCCCACTATTGACAAGGCAATCATCACATAGCTGAACTTCACATGCAGCGTGGTCTTTGCTGCTCTGATTGTATGAGTCCTCAAGAAATAAAATAACAGAGTCACTGATTACCAGAGACAGAAGTCCTTTGGCTAATCATTATTTGTTTAGAGATAATACTGCTTTGCATTGCAGCCAAGGGATCTGGAAAAGGAGGAAGGCTGCAATATTGAAGTGTGCACATTCACTACAGAGATGACAGGAAAGAGAGAGGGATGGTTTTACTAATGTGATGTTTTTCTTAATGTTAGGTCCCTCTCTGCCCACTATCACATTGCAGGATCAGCAAAGCCAGGGAGCACTGCACCCATATTAGGACTGTGGTGCATTTAACATTGCAAAACATGCATGTTCCCTCAGTAGCAGAAGCAGGGTAAAAAACATTTGTCAGCAGGAATAAAATAGTGTCTAGCAATTGGAGCATCCTGGGCAGGGGGAAGCACTATCACAGCTTAGCAAGCCTGAGCTTCAGAATGGTTTTATTATGATGCAGTCTGTTTTCCAGCAAGAAGGCTTCCTCCACTATGGGATTTAATACTACTACAGATCCACACTGGCTGCTGAATGAAACACTCCTGAGAAATTCAGAATGGGACTTGGGAAAAGACCAGTAGTTACCACTTCCCTCCTGAAGAGTCTGAAGGTAATCTGTTTTCCTAGGAAGCTGAGGAGGCACGGAGGATTGAAAGCCTTCCAACAGCAGCTTTGAATTCCTTTAAATCTTTATTTCAGGGGGATTAATAGCCACACCAGTAGCCAGACTTCTGCTTTGGGAAGCACCTGTGGCCTAGTTTGCTGTTACTTTTTAAAAACCTTCCACAAGAAGAGTTTTCGTTATTAAGGCCTTCAAATATGTATGCGATGAGTTAAAAAAATCAGTTCTTCTGAGTTGGGTTAAACTCTAAAGATAATTGTACCCAAGTGGTGGCTCAGTTAAATTTAGAGTTCCTCTTAGAAACACCAATGCAAGAAGGGCCAGTGAAGCATAAAGCTTTTAGATGTGCTCTCCACAATAACCAAAGACCTTATGTATTTAATCCTCCTATCAGAATTTAGAGCAGTTGATTCCCTTCTCAAGGAGGTCTAATGTTCTCACTGATTAAATTTAGCATATTATAAAACTACAGAGGAGTAGAAAAGCATCGATATAATGTGATAAAAGAAAAAAATGCATCAAACTAGGTAACTATACACCAAAACTAACATGAGTGAATATGGAGTATTTTACCAGGTTTTGACCCTTATACTTGAAGGAAAAAAACTACTCAAACCTCTGTGAGAGTTCAGCATGGTAAATCACAGAGGACCTGAGAACTGAAGAGAGTTGTTCTTGGTTTTGAAGATGAAAGCAAGAATGATTTGATCATTGCTCCAAAGTACTGATACAAGATTTCTGATGACAGGGAACATTGTCCATCTACCATGAAACTTAAGAGTTAAATTTAGCTTCCAGGTTGATTTTGCTAGTAATCTGCCATGAACAAATCAGGCACAAGATGCAAGGAAGGTGAAATGCACAGAAGTAGGATTTAAAAGCTTTCTTAGTTACTTTTTGAAGTACCTTAGATATGTCAGCTATCTTTTTCTCTTGTATATCTGAACACAGTTTGCATTTTAAATCAATTCAGTGGCTAAGATTAACATTTATTTAATAAATGAGTTATTTCTTGCAAGATTCCCAAGTTCTATCACAAGCCCTTACAATCCACTCTTAGGTCAGAATAGGGAAAAAAAGCCTCTGTGCTTTTCTAGTTCTCAGTTGTCTCCTCGGCTTTGGCTGAACTGTTTGCCTAAAGGAAAACAAGAATTCCCTATGCACTCGCAAAAATGGTCAGCTTTTATCTAAACTTGGTTTGTCCTTTCAAGGAACCACTAAATCACTTTCACTCACTCTCCTGTTTTCTTAAAACCCCTCATAACCAATCTTTGGTGGGCAAACCCAGATGAACAGGCAATAGAATAAGTTGTAATAATTGATGCCTTTATGTTTTTCAAATATAATTTTAAGAAAAGTGGCTCAGTACAAAATGGAAGGATTTATTTTTAACAACATTTGTCCACTGTGATACGCTTATAAAAAAACTTAAGACACGTGGGTGCATTTTGCACCCATATGGTGCATCCAAACAGTACCTTTAAAGGACAGCTACACTGTTTGCCCAAGTAGCGCAAGATTTCCTGTATGTTTTAAATTTAAATACATACAGATATTTAAAAGCATTACAAGCATGTTTTAAAAGCTAACTGTACTACCACCAGGAATACTTTGGAAACTAATAATTGCCCGTTGTTAAGTTTGATCTTCATTTCAGGTACGCAAACTAGAACATCCTGTTTTGTTTTGTACTTCTCACACAGGGCAAAGCATTGACACAGCTCCACCAGCAACGAGGCAATTTTGACTATACATCTATTTTTGTTAAGGAGCCTTCCCACTGTTTGTTAGTTTAAATTCCAGCAGTGTACGACACTGGCCCATATGCTCTAGATGTTCACTGATAAAGATTTTAAATGAGTTTCAGTTAGTTTATAGATATAAGATGAAAGTTTTGCACAAGGGGAGAGTGACGTATGAAGAAAACCAAAGAAAACCTCACTAATATTTGCAAAAAGCTTTTTGGTTTGGGAGAGAAGAGTAAGGATTTGCTATTGTGATGTTCTAGTGAAACAAGTGATAAATGCTGGTCATGCTTTCAGGAAAAGAAATCCAAAGAGCTGGATTATCTCAGCAATATAGAATTGTTCAGGTCACCTCATCTACAAGACAATAAACCGAACACAGCAGTGTAAGATGTTTTTAGCTGTGAAACCCCATTCCATTTAAGAAAAAGTTATTGTGGAGTTGCATTCAAGTAACTTACTCCTGCATGGACAGTGTCTCTTTTACAGCTTCAAAACTGGCACTTAAGAGACAGTCTCTCTTATATCCTCTGTTTTTTTGAAATGGCCTGCCCACAACAAAAATCTTTTGTCTCAGTCTGTAGGCTTGTGTCCAGGCACCCTCTAAGTAGATCGACCTAAAAGAACCCCAGCAAAATGCACAAACAAAAGCAAAACACCACTAAACCCAATAGTCAGAGAAGGTGAATTGCCACAGCTGCAGTGAAACCAGTTAGGGTGAACAGTGCAGAAGTTTGATCGCTAGAGTTAGTTAGGGAACAAGAAGCCTATCAGAGTCAGATTAACAAACCTGTACATAGGGATTAAACTGTGGCCATGTGAGGAAAGCCACATCTTATCCAAGACTTCAGTATATGTAGCCTTAAATTTGCATAACCTACTCCAACATCTAAGCTTCGTAAGGTGCTGTGATAGTGTAGTTTTTGCGTTACATTAGTTCAAAAAATAAGAGTAAACCAGATGGAACTGCTACAGAAAAGCAAATATGCTGCACTATTACATCACAGAATGTTAACTCTTCCAGGCAGTGTAAGATTTTATCTTTTCTGGAGGCATAAGCAAACTGATAACCATAAGCAGTGATAAGACCCTTAATTTTCAGCTCAGATTTTCAAACTCCATATATAAATATTCATACCAGGGCAACGTTTCCATGCATAAATTCCATTAAAATCCAGCAAAGAAAGTGCGAAGATGGACACGTTGGTCTTTTTTAACAATGGGAGGTATCCTGAATGGGTGCGTGCTGCCTCATGACATCATGAATTATCTAGGAAGTAGGGTGGATGCAGTTTGCTGACAGCACAGAGTTATTCAAAACCAGAAAGAAGAGTGCTACATGCAAAGAGCCCCAGGGCTTCAGAATCCCGAGTCAATGAGCTGGCCAGTGAAATTCCAGTTGACACACAAAGGACAGACTCTAACCTAACCATTATTGCTGAGGAGTGAGTCCTGAGGGTTTCATAGAGTTTTTGGCAAAGTGTTCAGTAATAGTAAGAAAGGGAAACAACATTACTAGCAATGATTCGGAATGCAGACAAATACAAAAGCAGTAATACGCCACTGTATAAAACCGCAACTCCAGCATTTTGAAAAGCATTTCAAGTACAGATCCCTCAGAAACAGTTGAAATAGAACTGACACAAAGAAAACTGGGAAGAACCACAGGTAGGGAATGGCTATCATGTAAGAACCTGTATCACAGAACTAGACTGTTTGGCTTGGACAAGCTGTAATTGAAGCTCCCTTCAGCACAACAGAGGGCAACAGAACCTTAAGTGAAATTAACAGCATGGGTTATAATGACCAGGACCTGTTTTGGAAGGGGTACTGAATAAGGGAACTTCACATTGGAAAAAGTACACATTGGGTTCAAAAAACAAATACATGATTATATGTGTTTTCTCACAGCATGGTTCAGCTGAGGAATTCCTTCTTAGAGAATGTGGATGCTAAAAATACATCTTGCTTAAGGAGACTGGACAAATTTATGAAAGAAAAAAGTGAGAAATGCAGTAAGGACCATTAAACACAAAAATGCCACCTCTGGGACAGTTGCCCAGGGGTAAAACACTATGTCTGCCCTTTTCCAATAGTCCTCCTTGGATCCTTGCTATTGCTCTCCGCCCCTGTTAGTCTTCACAAAAATGCAAGCCGCCTCCTTTACTGGCCACTGCTGGAGATATCCCACTGCTGAGGACACCTCTGGTCTTACCCACTACAGTTACATTATGTTTTTAACACAGAAACATGCAAAATGCTTCAGACCTGTAGCTGCTTTTATCCAGTATCAGCAGGTTGTGAGGGAAGCCTGTTCTACAGAAGTCTGATGAGAGTTACAGAACTGGCCCATACACAGGGGAAAAAAACGTTTAATGGCTTGAGCTTTATCTGACCAGCTCCACCCTTGCAAATGAGCCAAGCCCACGATTCAGACTGACTCTTGCAGGGCAGGCACAATATTTTGACCAGCTAGAGCTGGTTGTACTATGAACAACTGCAGAAGTATTTTGGTTCATGTGATGTCCCTGAACATTGATAGTTCACCTTAGGGTTGAAGAGTGTTCTGGAGCACAACTGAAGAGCCTCAATGCAGGACTCAAAATTCCCTCTCAAAAAACCAGGGATATTAGCATCTATGCCAGTCCAATTCCTGATCAGATGATTGCAGCCTGGATATCTAAGTATGTTGTATCACAAAACATAGCATGATTGTTAACCAAAACCTCTTACTTTTTGGTTGATGTTGACCACCTTCCTGGGGTTTAATGCAAAGCCTTCTGCTTATATTTGGGTCCATTCCTTTAGTCATCCTCAGAATTGAGGGAATACTTCTTCCCGGCAGTTCAACAGCCACACTTGGAAGAGAAAGCAGAGGAAGCAAAGAGGCCAAATCAGTAAAGTAGAAAGAGAGACTATTACCTATTAAATGGACGAATGGAACCACAAAACCCACCCCACCTTTGAAAGACAAAAGAGCGTTTCTAAACACAGAAATTCAGTTTCCTTATGCTGGCTGAAAATGTCTCTCCTATGAAAAAGAGCCGCCCTTCATTTTTTATGCATTCTGGGCGCCGCCAGCCCCACACACAGCCGCCAAAGCTTCGCTTCTTCCCCCGCCACACCACCTGCAACTGGGCCGGGGCCCCCCGGGGGGGATCCCCGTTCCCCACCGCACCGGGCCTGGCATCCCCGGGCTGACAACACCGCTGACAGCCCCCGAGCCCCGCGGGGCAGACATTCAGCGGCGCGCCCCCACATACCGCTCCTCAGCGTCACCGCTGGGCCGCCACCGGGACCGGAGAAGCGCGGCCGAGGGGCTACGGCGGAGAAGCGAAGCGGCAAAGCCCCCGCACGCCCCCGCTACCGGCGCCGGGCCGAGGGCCGCCCCCCGCGTCATCCCGGCTCTCAGCTGGATTGGCTGGCGCCGCTGCCGTCGGCCTTTCCAGTATGGCGGCGCCCGGCGGAGCGGGGAGCTGCGAGGACTTCGCCGAGTTCCAGGTAACCCGCGCCGGGCCGTGCGGGGGGTGCCGGCGGTGATCAGCGGCGCTCCCGCCGCCTCCAGGCAGCGCCGTGTGCGGCCCTGAGGGAGCGCGGGCCCCGGGCGAGGGGCGGGCGGCG
>JAOEHY010015428.1:0-14337 GCA_025447955.1 Psilopsiagon aurifrons
CTGCACACAGTACTCCAAGTGAGGTCTCAGGAGAGCAGAGTAGAGGGGCAGGATCACCTCCCTCGACCTGCTGGTCATGGATCATGACTTCCCAGGAGAGAAGGCACCCATCCTACAAAATTGTCACCATAGGCACTCCTGGACCTCCCTTCTTGACAGTATCAGCAAGGAGGGGCTGCTAGAACAGTAAAGAAAGGAGTGCTTACATACACAATGTGACATTCAACAGTATAGGGCAAAGTTTGGGAAGTATCATCCCTTGATAAACCTACCTTTCTAGTAGCTGCTTCTTCACCAAATGAAGCCTAATTGTGCTGGAAACATCCCTCTCCTCTTGCTCCCCTGTGTTGCATGTTGCTGCTGTTCGCTGAATTTTGTTACCTTTTGAGGGACCCTGCATAAGATTCCTGGCACCCCATCTGACCTAGGTGCTGACCTCGGTGTCTGCCACACGGACTGAGTCTTGGCTCACTGGCAGCACACTCTCAGCTCCTAGCCAGCCTGACCCCGCTCTGATCTAGCAGGGAGGAGGGCAGAGACAGGACTTGTGCAGGATTTCTCAGCTCACCGTCTTGCCTGGGGTAGAGATGTCAGTTTTCTAAGCGTCCTGTGGGTGCCACTCGTGTTCCAAGTGCTCTTGCAGCTACGTCTGTGCCAGCACCAAGCCTCTGCAGTGGTAGAGCTGATCTGCTGATCTGTTCAAGCTCCCTGCATTTCTCGGACGTGCCCCTCAGAGAGACGTCTGCCGACAACTTTGGGATCAGATGTCCCCTTGCTGACTTGATAACATCAGGCTTTCGGGTTTTTTTCTTAATGGAAGTAAAATAATTCCAGCTTTTTTTAAAAGCTGGACCCAGGCCGAGTCTGTCGGAAGTAAAAATAGCCGAGTATGCAGAGGCAACGGCACAGAGTCAGGTTTAGTTTCTGTTTTATTTTCTGGGGACTAAAAATACTCTTTAAAAGCTCTGTGAAGCTAAGCCCTGGCCAGTGGGAAATGCAGTCTAGGCCCAATATCAGCTGTCACGTCAAATTACTGGCCTCACCTCACTTTCCATCAAGTCCTATCACATGGCCATGAATTGATAGGAACAGAAAGATCTATCCTGCCAGAAGAGCTAGTGGAGGAGCCAAGGTACAGGGTTTGCATGGTACAGTATGTGTCTTGATCAAGGGGGACACAGCTGAAAGGAACATAGGGCAAGCGCTGGCCAGAGAGCAATGCCCCTGGGGCTACTTCTGCTGAGCTTCCTCATACAGCAGCCAGGTCCTGTGGCCACTGCCCATATGACCCTTAAGCTGCAGTTTATGCATCAGAGCAGCCTGCTTGCTCTCCCAGGGTCTGAGCTGGGGTGGTGCTCTGTAGCTAACAGAGAGATGCCCCTATCCCGGGAGCTGCTATCTAAAGTACACGGATTGGCACTGCCCAAGGAAGCTGGAAGGTGTATGCTGAAAGCACAGAAGAAAGAAAGGGAAAAGGATTATGCCAAGGTGTCTCCTACAGAATTTCTGTCTCCCTATTTGCTCTGAACTTCAGGAGAGACAACAGGGTGTGGTGATGGGATGAGTGAGCCAGGAGGAGGCCTATTAAGAAACAGTGAGCAGTGATGACCAAGAAGTTAGGCTTGCCAAGATGGGGAAAGAAACAGACTATAGGGAAAAGCATCTCTGAGAGTGAAGAGGCTGCAACCTGACTAGGCTCTTTCATTACTCTGAGATTCCAGCATGGGAAGGGAAAAATAACTCTTTATACCATTAGGCTCTCATACTGCTGCAAAAAGAGGTCAGCCCCTGCGAAGTCTCCTGATAGATGACTAGTGTAATTACCCAACACATTTGAAACATAGAAAACCAACTTGAGGGTCACAGCAGGGCCGCTTAAACACAGCAACTGGCATGATGCAGGTCAGCAATCTTGGGAATGACACTTGCAATGGAAGGGTGGAGAACTAGCCTGGGGAGGGAGGCAGTGGAGTTGAAAATAATTCATCTCCTGTGTTACAAGGGCCTAGAGAGATATCAAATCAGTTCAAGCAGGATGTTGAAGCCTCCTCTACCTTTGATGTTTTCAGGGATATGGTGTTGGGTAGGAACGCTCCTTTACTGTCTATCCGGTTAAAGAGTCCCTGGACTCAGAGGGACAGGTTAGCCCTGTGATGTCTGATAAACCTAATACCAGAGGCTCACTAACTTTCCAGGAGGTAGTGTTCAGAGCTAAATCCCCAAAGAGGTGTTTACTGCCTAAAGGGACCTGCAGCCCTGGGTGTGGCATACCTCAGCTTACTTTAGACTTTGATAGCTCCCTTCTGTGCATCTGGGCTCCCTTGACAGGGTACAGAGAGAAGCTGGCACCTCCATATTCATCTCACAGGTCAGGAGTCATGACAGATACTTCTCTCCATTGGCTACCAAGAGAACCCCTGCAGGGTCAAACTAATGCTTTCCCTAGCTCAGTTTTCTGTCTCAGTCTGTCTAGATAGAGTGTATGAGCCTTTTGGAACTGGTAAAGGAGAGTGAACATGGATCAAGAAACAAATGTTTAGGTAAGTAACACAATTGAGAAGGCCTCACCACTGCAGGGAGAGAGGCCCACTTTTGATGGAGATACACAGAGGTGAGGGAATTAGAACCACCAACACAGCATGCTGCTGCCTTGGCCCGCCTCTTAGAGCAGCCTTGCAGTGTCACCTCAGCAGCACCTTTTCCAACAGTAAGAACTAGTGTCCACTTTTTATTTAATTCTTAAATTTAGAACAGCTGTGCCAGTCAATGCGTAAAGACTCTCCCAGGATACCCTGCAGCCCAAGGGCTGGCACAGCCTTTGAAGGTGAGTCAGGGAAAGAGATGCAGACATTCAGTCACACCCCACTCTTGCTCACCTCCGGGGATCACAGAACCATAAAATGGTTTGGGTTGAAAGGGACCTTAAAGATCGTCTAGTTCCAACTCCACTGCCATGGGCAGAGACAACTTTCACTAAACCAGGCTGCTGAAATCGTCATCCAGCCTGGCCTTACAATGTTTGTCAGAACTGCTTAAAAGCTTGTAACACAATGGTTGGGATTTAAACATCCCTGGATGGTTGCAGCTTTTATCAATTTTCTGTACACATTATAAGACCACTAAGCATAATTCCTGGTGACAGAATGCACAAAGTGTTTACCATAAACCTGTGTGGAGGTGATGCCTTTCTCAACAGATTTACATCGATGGAGCCTGGACTTCATGTTTGACAGAATGGGGATTTAGTTAGGTATGGTAAGAACCTAGGCAGGTTAACAAAGGAATGGGAGGGACCAAACTAAACAGATTTATACTCCATTGGATATGGGAGAAGATGTGGGGAGGGTCCTGGATGCACCAGTTTTATGGCCAGAAGAAAGATACCAAGTGCCAGTAGCCCAGTGTGTACTTTGTGGACTGCCCATCCACTGGAAGTCTCCTCTTTGGAGAATTACCATCACCCTGCCAAAGGCGGAAGTGCTCAATGTCATGCCACCACACAGCCCAGCCCCAGCCACACTGCAAATGCTCAATTCATGCATTGGAAAATAGTTACGTGTGGATGATACAGACATCAAGATGCCACTCACTGCACTTGGAGATCCTGTTTCAAAGGGCAGGGGTTTGCCTGTCTCTTTTTAAATACAGGGGTATTTTAGAGAAAGAAAAATAATTTTTCTTTCTCTTCTTTCATTTGGATGCCTCCAATAGTGATATTTCTGGCACCGGCTGGAGGCAGAATACTCTATAAATACAAAACCATTAAATCACATGCAGCAGCAACCTGATAGGGGCTGCCTTTTAATTTCCTGACATGAGCTGGCCACTAACCCAATTACCCAGAATCCCCGGAGGAGCCCTCATCCTTCCCAGGAAGCACAAAGCAAAAACCTGAGCATATTGTAGGGATGTCAGCTGAGCTTTCACTGAAATCAAATATCTTTTTGAGAACACACGGTCTGGAAGGAGGGATGGGGGCAGGAGAGAAAGGGGAGAGGTTGCTGGAAACACTTTGCTCCATTGAGAGATTCTTTCACTTGAAAACAGAAACGAAACACCCTCCATTTGGTTATGATGCTAAAAAGGAGCTCAGCTGTTGATTCAGATTATCGGGATTTTAGTGAAGGATGAAGGCAAAGTTACTAAGTGGAAGTAATCTGGGATTGCCAGTTCTTGGAATCCCTTGTTTAGATACTAGATGACTGCACCCAATTTATAACATCACAGAGAAAGGCCTGCCCAGGGCGGGTGATTTGTTTAATTGGGAAACATCTGCACCATCAGCTCCTGGCTACAGCTGGTAAAGGAAAAAGTTAGGACAGTTAGGAATTATACCTAGCAGAGTCAGGAGTAAACATTAGGACTGGCTACAGTGTTTCCTACTCAGCCGGGGTCTTGAACAAGAGGAGCATGGGTTTAAGAGACAGACACTTCTGAAATCCGGAGATTATAGGCTCGCCATCTTTAAAGTGGGGACCACCTCCAACATTCACACAGGTGCAGGCCCTTAAGCAGCACGAAGGTTATCAGTTTGTTGCAAGCTCCTCATAAGCAAGGTATTCCGAAAGACACCAGAGCCAGGGTGGCTCCCTGCAGCCCGTGATGTTTGTGGGGGAGGCAGACCTTACGAGTGAGCTGGGCCTGGGAAGAAGGAGAAGTGTGAGGAAGGTGGTTTTATTTTTGTTTTTATTTCTCAATATCCTCCTCTCCTATTAACTGGCAATGAAGTAATTTTTTTAAATTTTCCCATGATGGTTAATTCCTGAGTGATCCCCCTGACTTTATCTCAACCCTCAAAATTCTTCATAGTATTTTGTCTCCTGTCCTGCTGAGAAGGGGGTCTGAGCGTGCAACTTTGCGTGGCACTTGGCCAGACAAGGCCAACCCACCACACTGACATACAAAGGACTGACATCACTGTCCCCTTCATGGTGCAGTTCTGCAAGGTGACACACAGGACTGTGACTTCAGAGAGGCAGCAGAGGTGTGGAGGGCAATGCTGTGAGGTCATGTTTTACCAGCTGATGTCCAAAATCAAACCTCTGAGCCCATTTACAGAAGCCATGTGTCACCTGAAATTACATCTACCTCTAGACGACAAACAAACTGCTGTAGAACTGAAAGGCCATGGGTGGCTAGAGTGTGAATGGCAAGGTTCTCCCCAAAACTGACAAGGTATATTGAGGTTTTACAAGAGACCTGCCAAACCACTGAAATTTCTCTATCCATCATTCTTGAGAGCCAGAAATATCTAGATCTACTTTGTAGAGCCCCCAGCTAAAGAGCTACATTTTGGTCATTGGGAGCACAAGACAGAGAGTGCTGGGAGTAGAGGGGCTATGGGGTGGTCAGAGCCAGGGATGTCCAGCTCTCAATGCCTCTCCTCTTCCCTATTTTTTGCAAAGAAGGGGCCATACACTTCTATTGGACGAAGTTGTGAAGAAGCACCATCTGCCACTGTCTGCAGGCTGGTGCTACACCAAGGCCAAGAGCAGCACAGCACAGGTATTCTAGGAATGGTGCCTCTCCACAGGGCATTGGGACTGGAGTCTGCTGGAATCCTGGACTCCAGATTCAGCAGCTTCCTATCTGAGCCCGCTAGTGAGGGGCTAATTAATGCTCTCTGGGGGCACACTCAAGATGGAAGGGGAAAATGAGACACAGGCAGCCAGACAGGCCAATGTTTCAGACATCTGAGCCAGTTGGGCTCTGTGGGCAGAGCTTTCTGCCTGCCACTTTCCCCAGCAAGTCTGGCCAGCCCTGCAGCATCACGCCAGGAGAACCTGAGACAGCAAAGCTCTGATGTCCGTGCAGTTCCCTTGTTGCAATGCATTGATCAGAGCTCTCTTAAAGAAAGTGGCCTGGATATCTGAGACACCTATTGATTGCTCCACTGGCTCTCTTCCTGCCCTGATCTTCATTCACTCAGCGTTGACTGAATAACCTGCACTTTTGTGTTAGGGGCAGTCTCCCCAGATCTTGAAGTGCTACATTCAAAGTGGCAGTCCCTACAGGGAGGAGAGAAGACGTCTGGTGACCCCTCATACGTACTCCCAGGAGGAGTGCCTATGTCTCTTTGGCAGCATAAACTGAGCATTTAAAGTGTAAGGCTTGAAGCCACATTTTCTCGATCCTGCCATCTCTGAATAGTGGTGCCTTCTGCCTGAAGAACAGGCTTATGCCATATGCCCGGTGGGGAGGAGGTAGTATGAACATCATGTATGACAATGACCAGGAAAACCTTTCCTCCCTTAATGAGAAGAAATCATGAAGCCCTTAATTAGGTACTAATGGAATATTATACCCTTCTTCAGAAGAAGGACAGTTTCTTTAACCCAGAAATGTCCCCACTAAGTTACCAGCCCAGTGCCAAGGACAAGAAGAAGAAACCTGTCAAGAGAAGAAGTAGTTTCTAGATCTTGCCTTTAATCACAAGACTGTTCTCCAAACCCCTGGTAATCAGGCAGGAGAAAGAAGCTGGCTTAGCAACCTTCTGCCACAGATGAAGCCAAGGAAAAGAGAGGTACAATGCAGCAAAGCAGAAAAGGGAACTACTGAAAGGGGAAAAAAATAATCCTATCTCAATATCAAGACACATCTTGTCCTAATGAGTGCTGGGGGATTCCAGAACATGCTCTCTAGGGAAACCAAGACATCAGGGATTTAAAAAATGAAATTAAACTACAAGAACTGTACAGCTGGGAACATTCCTGCCCTGGCAAAGAAAAGGTATGGATGAGCTAATAGGATGACAGATCAGAGATAGAAAAGATCAACAAAACTTTACTAATCCAAAATCCCTTGTCAATTCTGCATTTTTGAGGAAGTCAAACAATTATGGATTTGTTCTTTCCAGAAATTCCTGGGTCTGTGAAGGCCCTAGACTGTAAACTCATTTCCCCCCCTTTTTGGATTTTGCTTTTAAATGTGTACTGATTGAATTAATACTTTGTGCTTCCACCAGACTTCACATAAAGTTAACTAATCAGTCATCACAATCCTTTTGCAAAACAAAGCAGTATGACCCTTATTTCCCATCTTGGGAAACTGAGCAATAAAAAGGCAAAAAGGAAAAAAGATGCCTGCACCACATTACTTGCCCACTCTGTGTTAGGACGTGGGAGTACTATTTGCAGATTGCTAGTGGAGTCTGCTCTGCTCCTCTTGATATTGCCATGTGTTCCTGCATCCCATTACTATCAATAAACCTTTATACTGTATATTCCACAGCTCTAAATATTATGGGCATGTATTACAGATACACTAATATCAATAGCAAACCATCCTTCCCCAGTGGCTTTAATGATGCCAAATCAATCCCTATATGAATACCTAAATACACCTCAGCACAAAAGCAGTCATAGAGTCAAATTTCAGGTTGCCATGAATAGTATCCCATGAGGTTCAGGAGTTCAGGCACAGCATGGTGTGAGTGAACCGACATTGCTTTCCAGACTGATTCTGGTCTGGAAGGAGTTAACTGTTTTCACATAACTTGGAGGTTAAGCCACAGAACCCTTCACAGGAACCTTCTCTGGACTGTTCCAAACTCCCAAAACTAGAAGCAGAGAACGCCCTGGCCACACAGTCAAACATGCCAGTGCAGGCTTCTGTGGCTCCGCTCCCCCAGCTGCCAGCTCTGAGAAGCTCAAATGATTGGATTCAGGGCAGCCCAGACACAGGCAGCCAGCAAGCCTGGACCTATGCTGCTGCTCTGCAGAGTGACTGGAGCCACTTAAAAGCTCAGGGTTTTAAGGTTGGTTTATGGGATTAGTATGAGCAAGCTGGAGTGCATTACCAAACTGCACTCCCACTAATGCCAGTGTCACTAGTGTGGACTGGCATGTGGGTAAGGGGATATAGCCCCACCATGAACTACCACATGTAGAGAAACAGGTTTCCAGTGATCCCTATCTAGGTCCAAAAGTAGGTGCTTCCTTCCCAGCAGTGGATCAAGATCCTCTCAGTTTACAACCTCTACATCTCAGGGAGGACCAGACTACACAAGCCTGCGCCTCCTCTGCTTGGTAACTGGGGTGCTTTAGCAGGAAGATATTTAACCACAGAAACTACACATCCATCAAAGAACAGAACAGGGTTTAGTACCTAATCTACACTCTTAACAACACTGGCTGCCATCAACTTGCCTCTCAAGAAACAAGGGCGCCCTAGTGCAAAGCAATGCACGCTCAAGTGACACTGTACAATTTATCACCAGCTGCTATGAAGATATGACCTGGAAGCAAGCTGCATGCTGGCATCTTGGCTCCAGCATACAGGACTTGCGCAGATCACAGCCAGCTGCTGTTCCTTGTGGTTAAACTGAGGGGACTGTGCTCTGCCAGGTACAGCAATGCAGAGAGTTACATGCAATGCTTCTCCTTCCTTCCCCTCTCTCTCCCCTTGCTGCTTCTCTCAGAGGGACCCAAGGGAAACAAAGCTTTAAAGTCAATCCGTAAGAATGTGTTTAATTGCCACTGAATTCCCTGTGGTTCACCTTGAATGGACAAGGATTGGGGAAGGCAGTGGGGGGAGGAAAAGCAGCACAAGAGAGAAGCTGAACACTGCTTGGAGAGCGGAGAGCATTGAACAGATCAACAGGCTGAGCACAACGCAAGCTGGGTGCCCAGGGCAGGGGATCCACAGCTCCCAGGCAAACCTGTACCTATCTTCAAACAGTCTCCCAAGTGGGAATATGGGCAGATTTTTGTTGCACACTGTGCCATAGCTCTGCATTAATTCCATCCTTACTTTACAAAGCCCAGTGAAGCCAGTCATGATCACACAAAGGGCACAATGACCTCAACACTGCAAAATGAACTGGAAAGAAAGAAGTGAAACACCTTCCAGCCTGGGGTTCCTTTGGGAAAGTCTGGCACCACCAGTTTTCAGTTATTTTTCAAATTTGCATGTATTAGAAGTAATATCCTATCATGAGGTTGCTGACTAGAACCCTTCTTCTCCCTGGACTGCTCTCTTGGTCCCTGCCCATCCTGTCTACTTCACAAAGCCGCTAAAAACACACCTTTGAAAAGCCAGAGAGGGCAAGCATGCAGGTAGCCTAAGAGATCCTGCAGGGCCTGGAGTCTCAGGTGCTGTTGGGACAGAGAACAATTCTCAGTCTGACTCTGTCTTACCTTCTTTTAGCATCCCCACTTTGAGGCATTTCATGAAGCGACAGGCCTGACAGGACTTGCGCCTCCGTTTCGTGATCTCACATTCATTCGTGGCTGGGCAGCTGTATTCAATATTCCCTGCAATCAAACACAGAGATGGTCACCCAAGAACCATGTTATCCCCAGTGATCCAGGGACAAGCTGCAGTGGCTCAGATATTCCCACCACCATCAATCTGTATATGCTGTATGTTTGCTCACTCATTTGCACACACACATACTCTGAGACCACAGCTGGCTGATGATGGCTCTTAGAGAGCCCAACACTATGTAGAACATATTTCAGGAAAAAACAGTACTGCTCTAAGTATTGGGAGAAACCTGTCCATCCATGGGGCTGACTGCAATGCTGGGTTTTCAGGTGCAATGTCCCCTCCACGTACATCATCATCCCTTGTGCTGCATCCTTTATAACCTGGCCTGTCCCCTAAGTCCAGAGCTTAGAGCAGGAACAGTTCAGATATTAGCAGTGGCCAGCCTTGCTCCATGTCTGTAGGATGGATGTTACCTGCCCTTTATTGCCTTGGCTGGGGGAGCAGGGAGCTCAGGGATGACATTTTGTCCTTTGCTTCCTCCTGCCTGCTGGCATACTACAGGTAGCAGGGAAGTGAGTAGGCCTGGACTGAGAAGATGGATAACATGCCCTGTAACATGCAGTTTATCTAGGCAAATCTTTTCAGTTTTACTTCATTAGTCCTTGTGTATCTGTGTCTCATCCCTCTGCAAAAAGCATCAGAATTTCCTTCCTCATTCGCTTCCACTTATGATCACTTCACAACATTGCCTCTGAGACAAAACAAGGGAAGCAGCATGCCAAATTTATTTCTGGTCACATAATATTTTCTCATAAGCCAAGAAAGTAACTGAAACACAGACACAAGGGTCTGACATGAGGATATAAGTGCTGGATCACAGTGTGAGGTAGCAATTATCTAGTCCTAGAAGAGAACAAACAGAAATGACTGTTTACATCCCGCCATTCACTTTGGAAGTGATGTTTCTGAAGAGAGCTATTCGATGTTTTCTGTGGAGCAGGACTGGAAATCTAAGCTTGCCAGTGATGTATTGACAATGACAAAACATTTAAGGAAGTCTAACTACTGGGTGAATCAGGCAGCTAAGAAAAGGATTTCTAAGTTCTACAGTCAGTTTAGAAGAATGAAAAAGTTGGTTTGGAGGTTTAGAGCAAGAAATTGAGATTCAAGAGTTCAATGAGAGCTATAGGAAGGAAACTAAGTAACAGCCAAGAGAACACACAGTGTGGAATTGTGAATGTTCCACCCCTGTCAGTGTTCAACGCCAGATTGGATAGTCTTGGGTGACATGTGTTTAGTGGGAGGTGTCCCTGCCCATGGCAGGGTGGTTGGAACTAGATGATCTTTGGGTCCTTTACAACCCTAACTATTCTATGATTCTATGACTTTGTATATCATCAGATTAGAAGTAGAGCTTACAGTTTAGTAGCACTGGGACTTGATTTTTGTTCCAGCTTCTGGAATGGATTTCTATGTTCTTGTGCAAGACCCTTCCATCCTCTAAATAAAGACCAACAATCTGATACATACCAATCTCTGGGGGTGGCAACTAGACTCTGGGGCTAACTAAGCAGTTGGAAAGCCCATTGGGAATCTGAGTTGAAAGGCAGAGCACAGATTCAAAAGGAAGAAAGTACTCACTATGCTTGGCCCATGCTGTGTGAAATCCCAGGAGCCCACAACCCCAAAGGTGATCCACCTGCTAGTTATAAAACTTCTACCTCTTACGCTTGTTTTGTCACAAGACTTGCAACTTGCCCCTAAAGCTTCAGCCCAGCCACCCCATTCTTCACCATTGATCATCTCCCTCCAAAATGCAGTTTGTCTGCAGGAGCAGAGTGTGCTGCACAAGTTGCTTCCATTCAGACTGTATTTCGTCATTGTGCAGCACCTGAATTTCAATAATTAGCAATGTATCAACATTCTCAGAGAGCTGGAAATTGAGATTCAGGCTTAATCTCAAGGCAATAAACAAACTTCTGCTTTAGACACACAGCTCTAGCACATTACAAGCCCGATGAGTACAGAGGCCCTTACCGCATGATCAGACACTTGCTGTGCCCCACACAGGAAGGAACAGCGCAGGAACAAACCTGGGAGAACACTTCAACACAGTCTCACTTTGGCAGATTTTGCCTTAGTTTCAGTGCCCACATTTCTCACCAAAGCCAGGACCAGACTTCTGGAAAGATGTAAGACTTCATGTTTCATGGTCTCATGGCCAAAAATTTGGCCCCTAACAGAGACACTACACCAAGGGCACTGAGCCCTTATAGCAGCGGAAGGCAGTGACAGCCCTCATCTGGCAGCTCAAGCTCTACCTACTGTACGTCAAGCAGATCTCCCACTTTCCCCATGCCTCTATTTTATGGACCCCTTGACAAGCGAAGTACTGGAAATGGCTGACAAAACCTACATCACAACTAAATGTGCTAGTGTCAGAGTGGGTGCAGGTACTGGTTACCATATACACATTGTTTGTACAGCTTCAAAAAGCAGTTCTCAAAGGCACTCCTGTACTGGGATCATGACTGTTAAAGGAGCAGAGCCAGATGAGAGTGGGCAGTGGGCAAAGTTCCCTTCCTGGGTGGCAAAGCAGTAGCCACCACATTGTGTAGCATCCATGTGGTTTTCTGGTAACCACAGCTGAAAAAATACACCCACTCATCATGCTTATTGCCTTCACACTGAACATAGGCTCACATGCCCCTTCCACACACTGTGCCCAGTCTAAAGGAAGAAAGCACCAGTAGCTGTGCCTTACAGCCCTATTTACAGGTGCAAATGCTAGAGCTGAGACCTGCTGTACCCTCTTCATAAAAAACAATGCTTTACTTTAAAGAGGTTTTATATTAGGCCTCATAACATGCTCTGCATTTCATGGATTGAGAGCTACAGCTGGGGTCAGTATCTGTAATTACTGCAAGAAACAGGGACATCACTAGAGAAGGCACGATCAGCATTACCCAAGCAGAACTCATCCAAGAAAAACTATCATCTCCAAACTTTAACGAAGTTCTCTGACTTTTCTTTTTGTGTGTGTGTGTTTGTCTCAATTTCTTTTATGGGTCCTGGGGCTGACTGCCAGGACAGTGTGCTGCTCACAGCTCCCTGTAATTTCTGTAAGTGCCCTGTGATAAAGTGATGAGATTAACTCATCGAAATTCCAGCAGCCTCCCAGTGGCTGGCGGTCACACCACGAGCCCAGCTGCGGGTGCAGGGTGCTGCAAGAGAGCTTCCTCTTCACTGCAGCACCTTGGGCTGCAGCAAGACCCTCTAAAAGAGCATCAACACACAAAGGTGCACATGGACAAGTCTATATGCAAGTATAAAATTCAAGTCAAGTCTCTGTGTGTCATGAACCATAGACTATGTGGCCCAGAAGGGCAGAAAATGGGATGATCTAATAGACAAGGCCTTGGTTTGAAGTGTTGCTTATTACAAGAGATTTCCTCAACCTACACAATATTCATATTTGATCTGAAAATCTGCTAGGACCTCACTGATTCCACAGAACAAGATTTACCAAAAAACATGGCTTCAATAAATCAAGTGGTAGGTGACCAAATCAGAGTTTGGATTTGTTCCAAGCCTTTGTATGCAGCCTTGCAGGGCAAATCACTTCCTCACTGTGTCCTAGTTTGCTCATCTGCAAAACAAAACAAGCACCAAACCTACCTTCTTGGGAGACTGTAAGTCTTGATTCATTAATGTTTAACTGTGCTTTAAACCCTTTAGATGAAAGATGCTAAGAAACAGCCAAGGACTATTAAGGTGACAGATCATCTTTTTACCCTGTTTTCTGTAAAATTAGACCTTACACCATTAAACAATTTGGAACATATTTTCCAGTGCACACATAGTAAGAGCACCTGAAAGCTGCATCCCAGAGCCTGGTCACTGAGAGACCCCATAGCCACTATACCTCTTTGGAAAGGAGAAGATGCCTCCCTGAGCTTGGGGAGGCAGTAAAGTCCCATCCAGCTCCTGCTTAAGTTATGGACAGGACTTCTCAGAGAAGTTGAGCTCAGAATTAATAAAGCACTGAGAGCACAATTTGCTCCCTGCTTATTGATCCTGCCTTTCTACAAGGAAACGCAGGGAAGATTATAAACAAGTAGCCAATCAAGTTTTTAAAGCTAAAGCATTTTCAGCTTCCATTTTCTGAAGAAAACTCATCTCTCTTCTTTTTCTTGTTTGTTCTTCATTGCTTTGCACCATTCCTTCCCTCTACTTTTCTGTTCTTGCTTATTCTCTGCTGCTTTGCACTGCTGCACACAGACTTCTTATCCCTTCCTTTGGGTGACCCAGAGGGCCACACGACTGCATGCAGCTTTTCCTGAATTTCAGGGGAAAACCCAGACTCAGATATATCCTGCTACTAAGTTCCAAATTCCATTCATTCAAGTCATATCTTTTACCCCAGTGATATGACACAGCATGCTGCGGTTGCAAAAGCGGCATGGTGCCATTCTCTGCTGGCCCCCCCAAGCCAGAGGGCTGAGAGCAGGAATTCCCAGGGAAATCCATCTCATAGGCACTTCAACTCATGCATTTGTTTCCTTTTATCCCAATTTTTTTAACAATTATTACACTGCTCTCACAGCTTTGAAGGGTTTTGTTTGGAATTTGATTGGTTGGTTTGTTTTACAATAATTGCTTGCAATATTCCATAGCCTTAGGAAGATCCCACCAGGCAGTCAGTGCAATGCCTCCATGGAACAGCTCTTCTGCTTGACTTAGACAGTCTACAGGAGAAGCCAACCTTATTTTCATTCAGCCGCTGGCTGTGATGACACTTTCAGCACCCACAAGCTTTTGTCATGAATCCTTTTTATCCCTCTTTCTGAAGGTAAACAGATCATTGTCTCAGTGAAAGAGATCACTGTGTCTCAGTGAAAAGGGACCTGAAAACCGTAAAAAGGCCCTTGGTGAGTGCAGCGCTGGATCAGCAGCTCCTCTGCCCTCAGCAGCACCAGTCTGACCTCCTGTACCAGAATAGGGAACACTGATTATATGCATGGAGTGGACTCTCTATTACCTTCCACTCAAACTTCCACTTAAACTTCCACTTTAACTGAGGCATCAGAGCCTGAGTCCTGGAGTGAGAGGTACTTTGTGAAAATC